>JANHGB010011496.1:55755-66045 GCA_026283785.1 Coracopsis vasa | reverse complement strand
TCTTTTTTTTTTTTTTTTTTTTTTTTTGTGAATAGTGGGGTTTTAATCAGGTAATGATCTGTCTGCTGACAACTGATTACTCTTTCAAACCAAAGTAACTGGGCAAGACCTCTTACACTTACCATCAAAAATGGTGAAATATACTTTAGCTCACAATTTGCAGATCTTTAATCTTTAAAATAGATGTTCAGCGGACAGCGTAAGTATATGTGTGTATGCATAAAGCAGCAAATGTTAAATTTTTTATTCTTTGTCATTAAATTAAATATTTAAACAAAAACAAAACTTTTCTTTCAAGATGTGGTGTGTGCTTGGAAATTAGAGTAATCTGTTAGCATGAAAAATACAAGTATAAAAATTACATGTATATTTTCTAATAAAAGACTGGATTTTGGGTTATGGAAGAGGTTCTTTGCTTTTCTAAACACATGTATTGCTTCCTTTTTATCCAACTACTTAATATATAAAAGCCAAAATCTAGTGTTACATTAGCATAACTAGGAGCAGAAATTCAACCTCACATTTTTAAGACTTTTTAAAATATTCTGCAAAATGTCTTCATTTGATACTAAACTTAGGGGAGTTTTTTTTGGCATACAGTTAGACCAGGAAGAAACTGAGTAATGATGCACATTTAAAAAACTTATCTTTAGTACTGGTCTGGGATTGTGACTTGCTTTTGTCTGATGCTTTCACTACTGCAGAAATGATGATGGGGTTATTTACGTTAATTCATTTGGGTTGTTGGAAAAAATATGCCCACACTCCTCTACTTAATGGGATTCTTTCCTCGTTGCAGTGCAAACGGCTGGAGCAGGAGCTTCATCATCTGAAAGAGCAGAACCAGACTTCAGCAAACAACACGAGACATCTGACTGCTGAAAACAATCAAGAACGTGCTCTGAAGGTAAATCTCCATTTCTTCTTGCAGGCAAATTAAGGTTGTAAGCCCCTGGTGCCAGCTTTCTGGGCTGCATATATCAGTTGTGTACATTTCGGCAGAAGTGAGCTATGGTGTTTGCCAACAACCCCTTCTTTAAACACAGATACAGCACCCTTCTGCTGTGGTTTTATTTTATTTTGTGTATGAAAACAATAAGGAAAAATAACATATCCTCCAAGTTATTGGGCCAGTAATTAATGCTAAATTCTTGTGGGTCTGACCTTGCAATATTGCATTTTATAATGTGAAGAAAACTGCAACTATCTGCCTCATGGTACCTTTAAAACTAATATTTTAAAGCATGGCTGTTTGATCTGCTCCCAGCAGTGTGTGCTATATTAATAACATTGTTGACCGATACTACTAGTGACCACATAGTTGATACTACTATTTGCAAAAGGGTAGCTGGTTGGAATTGGGAGGAGGAATAATAAGTCGTGTCAATAAGAATAAAAATGAGCAGAGAGGTGGGAGAGGGTCAGAGAAAGGACAGTAGAAAGTGACAAGTTATTGCTGCTTTGAGTAAGGGAAATTGTAATGTCAGTGAAATGGATAGCTACGTAACCAGCAATCTTTAGCCAGAATAAGAGACTCTGTCAGGTAAGATGTACAAGCATCATGCACACATATTCAACCACTGTATTCTTTAAAATCTCTTTTATGGGTAATGGAGAGACTACAAATACAGAAGTTACTCTGTTGACTGTGACATTGTTTTAAAACTGTATTTGACTCATGCAGTAAGATCCAAACCTATCTCATTTATAAGCAGATTTTCCTCTGCTTCCTTTTTCTTTCTTTTATATTCTGGAAACACCATTATTCATGTAACAGCTTTACCAATGCAAAGTTAGGAATAAAGGTAAATCCTTGTGTAGTTTGAAATTTCTCAGTTTGAAAAAAAAAGAAAAAAGTATAATGAGTAAATGGAGAGAGGCTGTGTGCCACACAAATGCTCTATATTCCATGGGGTTATAATTGCCATCAGAATCTACAGTGAATACTACAAAATCAGGTGTGCAATACTGAAAGCATTCTATCCTCAGATTACTACAAATAGAGATGTAAACATTCCATCCTCAGATTACTAGAAATAGAGATTGTAAACATTCAGGGCTGTTTCTGACCACAATAACAGCATTGTTTTGAATCTGGTGTCACTAAAATTTAGTGCTTGCTGAGCATGCTGCGTACTGAACATAGTATTGTTTTTCATTAATTGTATGCTGACTTTTTTTTTTGTTTGTCATTGAAAATATTATGCACAGAGTCCTTCCGTTAGAAAACAGAAATGTCTTATTGAAACTACACTTTTTACATTTAATATTGCCTGACATAATGCTTACAGAATAATTGTATTTTCAGAGCAAGTAGTGACTTAATAGTTCAGAGTGTTACTAGGATTTCCTTCTAAGCCTGATATTGCTCTCCCAGCACCTAATCTTTAAAGAATTTAATTTCTGGCTGTTACAGGCATTTTTTGACTTTTCAAAGTTAGAGGTTAATTGGTCGTAGTCTTTTAGAGATGAGAGTCAGGGGAGGAAAAAAGGAATTCTTTTCAATTTTTGATAAAGTTGAACTTTTTTTTTATACTATTCCTCTGTAGAGTTTGTCTCAATTCATGTTACCATTGCCTACTCTGAGAACAGGTCCATCGGAGTCCTTTTAAAAGGCTGATGGATCAGGTTGAATTATTGACCTTGAAAAATTTAAAATTCCCCTGTGAAATATTGGCAGCAATAGTTAGCTTTGATATACAGGGCATGAATACTCATCCTGACCTAAGCACTCATGTAAATGAAAAGCTTATCACTCCTTTTTAGTGTAGCTACCGCCTAGAAAATATGGAGTGGGTGGTAGGGATGAAAGTCATGTCAGCAACTCACTTAGAAATGCGTTTGACTGGTGCTCTGGGCCTGGCTGCAGCTGACTGTGTGGCTCCTGCTGCCAGCAGTGGAAGAGCTCCCTGCCAGAGAAATATCCGTCTGGAGCGCCCTGACAGGTAACATCATGTAGGGTCTTGGCACATACCTCCCTTGTGAAACCCTCTTGTTATTAGCTTCCATCTCCTGCCTCTTGTATGCACTTAGTAGCTACTGTAAGCACTACATGCAGAGTGCACGTGCAGACCCAAGAATCCCTTTCTGTCTCCTCTCCGCTGCGCATCACCCTCTGGTCTTCCAACTGCTTTTAGAGAAATAGAACAGGCCATTTGCCTCTCTGATGCAGGGTTAAATACCAACACAACCGTTTTTATTTTCATCATGAGCCAGAGAACCACATTTACTTTACCTTCCTCCATGTGCAAACTGAGAACTGCATTGTGTACTATAATTCAGATGTAAATACTGTCCTGCAGAAGGATTACAGGTATCCCTTCTGTATCTGTCCAGGACAGTTTCAGTTAAGAAAGTTGGGGTTTAAAATTTTAATTTTCTTTACTTTCTTAAACTTATTTAATATTGTCTGATTTAGTTTGGCAAAATACGTATTCTGGTGATAGGTGGCAAATGAGGAATTTGATCTGCTTTAGAGTAACAGAAGCGTAAACATAAGATGTAGCACAAGAATGCTTGCAGTCTTAACTGGATAAAAGAGCAGTCATCAGGATCCGATAGATTAAGGATGGCATAAATGTTTGTGATAAAAAATGAGATCAATACGTCTATAGGGTCTTGAAATACTTCACAGCAAAACTTGAGTATTTCTAAAATCATCTTACGGTAAGGAATTGCTCAGAAGGACAAAAGCGTAAAACCAGTCCACAAGAAACCTATTTTCTTCCACTGATGGTGGAGAAAAACTGCAAGGTTTCAGCTTTATTTTAGTTATATTAGCTCACAGGGCTGCCGCCACCCTTGAGGTAGCAGCCGTCCATAGAGTGAGACAAAGCAGCAGAGGGACAGATTGTTAACTGTGGGAGAGGTGTAGTGGCAGCAAATTCGTCAGGTCCAGGATATAGAAATCATAAAGATGATGTAAGCACTCTTGCATACTTTTGGTTTTACACTTTTAGATGCCATGTCATACCTGAGGATCATGTGACAAATAAAATATATGACACATAAGACATGCTGTATAGACCTATACTGTGCCATTTCATCTTGTACAATGTAACATCCGCATGTCTGTTGTAAAATAGCTCTTCTTAACTAATCTGTCATACATATTAGTAGTAAGTGATTTAAAATTTACATTTTTAATTTTTTTTCCATATTTAATGTATTTATTGCATAAAACATTCTTCATAGTGATGTGGGCCACTCAGTCCCACAATGCCAAACTGGTACACCTAATTTTTATAATATTCTTACTGGTCACAGGAGATTGTATTAATTGAACAGAAAGGCCAATTTCAAGTCTTCCCTCCAGGCAATGCCCACAACTGCACAGAGGTCATTCAGAGAAGCATGTGGGCCTCTATTTCCTTAGTTAAATAATCCTCTTCTTTGTGAAACCATTTTAAAAAAAATCTCTTACAATATTTCAGATTGAATTATAGCTAAATCTTTTAGGGATAATTGCTTCCTAAGGGCCTATACATTTGTGCTCTTAGTACATTTTCATAAAGTGCTTTTCTGCAAAGTGCTTTACAGTTCTAATGTGTCAGAGTCTATATGTAAGATTATTCATTTGTGCTTGCCCTTCGTAATTAACATTTGGTCTCTGCTGATTCTGATAAATGTATTCCCACAATACATTGAAATAGCTGATTCAATTAAACATAGAAAAGTTGAAGAATTGCTATTTTTACATTAGTATTCAAATATTGTCATGGTTCATTTTACTGTTGTTAGCTTTGTAGTGTCTAGTTTTGAAATGCAGATTTTAATACATTTTCCTAAAGAAAAATAGAGATTTTTGCCAGGTGTGTCCTCTTTACTCAGTTGGAGAAGTACAGCAAGTGTCTTGTGAAACAAATAATGTTAAAATTCATGGAAAATTCTTAACTGGATTTGAATGAAACGGGGAGAGATGACTTTTTCCTCATAGGCCTGACATTTTTAATTAGGTGGCACATTCTTCATAATGCAGCTATTAATCTGCTGTAAAGACCAGAGAGACATACTAATTTTACTTCCCAGCCAAACACTCCAAATGGAGAAGAGGGCTTTTTCATGGTGAGACACAAATCAGGTGCCCTTTATTGACTAAATGAGTTTACACCATCCAAGTATGATGTCATTAGAACTTGTGAAGGTTATTAATCTCCTTCAGAGCTGTTAAGATGTTAGTCTTGGATTAGGATTGGCTTGTTTTGTTATGGTTTTCTGACTAATCAGTCTTTTTAATTGTGATTTTCTGCATAATTAATCCTACATACTTCTATGGTTTTGTGAAGAAAATCATAAATTTAGAATCAGAGGCAAGAATGTGATCTGAAGGAGCTGTAAGAAATTCATCAACAGTAGTGTGGTAAAGCAGTTGTAGGTGATGTCACCCGCTTCCTGCTGACACATAACAATTGTGTCAAGGGCAAGGAGTCCACCATGCGTAGCAGTTTGTTAGTTGTTCCAGTGATGATACCTGTGAAAAACCCACTCTAAAAGACAAGTATTCCCTGATGCCTGTCCTAAATTGTATTAAGCTCCGTTTTGATTCCCAGAGTTTCCCAGATTCTTAAAGTAGCAATCATTTGTTATTTGATAAAAGATGCTTTAAAATGTTGCGCTTACTTTGGAGCTGTTGGTTGGGGTTTTTTCAGTGGAGCAACTCAGCAATATTCATATGTTGGACAATCATGCCACAATGTTTTCATTTCACTCTCCAGTAGTCAACCTAAAGCAGTATGTGCCCTCATTTAAATGCCTGGGCAATGTTAGACACAAATTTGCTACCCTGTCAGTAAAACTTGTTATAAAGCGCATGAGATCACTGTTAATTTTTAAAGTGGAAGTTTGCTGCAATTTGAATGGTTGAATTGCTTTTAAGTACATAGTGGAGATGGAAGTAAAAGACCTATTAAAGCTTGGAACATGCTGCTGAAAATCTGGATGTGGATAAGAATGCACAAACATTTTTCTTCGGTTGCTACTTCCTAGACATTATCAGACAGAGTAGATACAGTTGCAATCTTAATTGCATTGAACAGAGCCTTTGCTTGTGCTGCACCCAAAAACACTTAATCACAAGGTTTTAAAAGGTGTCACTAAGGTTAGACCCAAGTCTGTTCAGCTCTTATCCATGCTAGAAACATGATTAGTCACTTTATGGCTGGTGTTATTAAATAGTATCATACACCTCAGAGGATATCAGTGCGTTGTATCATAAATGAACTGTAAAATGAGGCCATGTGCAAATCCAGAAATAATTCTGTCCATGTTCCACTTCAGTCTTAATTTTCTGCATACATTTCTGTTTAAGTTGTAGTGTCTCCAAAAGCCTTTGCTACAGACTTCTGACAGCCCACCCAGTTATCTGTATGTGTGGAGGGGGAGAGTGACCAACATCCACCCTCAGTCCCAGTGCAAAAAATGTGAGCACTGGTCAAGTGGTCTTTAAAGCAGTCATTTGAAGTTTCTTTGGACCCAGTTATTCCTTTGAGCCAGATGTCATAACCTGGTCCTCTGGTCAGTTCAGGTCCAGGGATCCTCAGCGAGGGATTTCTCTTTCATCTGCTGTCTTACATTTAGGAGTGTAACAGTTTGCTTACCTGTATCCTCTATAGGCAAGAAGTGTCTAATTTAGCACAGGTATTTGACCATGAGTCAAAAAGCTGAGTTCAGCAAGTTGATCTGTTAGTATTGCTTTCAGTGGCCAGTTTTGTTAATTGTTTTTGGGTTTGCTTTTTTGTTTTTTGTAGCCATCCAGGCTGGTAGGCTTTATTTAGTTATGCAGGTTTTGACAAAGTAGTTGTTCACAAGTGATGGCTACATTCTTAATGATGGTCTCCTCCTATCTGGTAATTAATGTTTTAGCACTGATAGATATTTAGTATTAATTGACCAAAAATATCTTAATTTGTACAGGGAGTTGAAAGTTAAAATAATTGCTTAAATGTGCCATAAGCAAATAATAAAATGTTTTCACCTGAAAGAAAACATAGGCAATAGTTTATGAGATGAGACTTTCGCCCTTCACTGAGAGTGAAGCTGGCCAGGGTCCCTTGAGAAACACAGGCATCCAGAGACTGATAAATCTGGTTTACAAATAAGGAGTTGAAGAGAAATTATGTTTGGTAACATTAGTACTTGTGTGATTTTCAGTGGTCAGCTTGTGGTGTCATTAAGGGCAGTTTGTACTGTTCTTGGTTCACTAAGGCATTACTGCAAGCCAGAATTTTTCAGAACTCATTCAAGCCTTTGATTGTTTTCAAATTGAAGGAAACAAACAGATGTACCCAAGTTCTTGTCTTTGCTTCCTTGGTTGCATTAGCTATGCCACCTTCCTGTGTCAGTAAGGCTGTCCTTTCATTGACAGCGCTGTGTGTCATGGCAGCCCTGTATGCACAGTGTTTTAGGCATAGTAGCTACTCAGGATTTCTGGGACTCTGTTAAAAAGAAAGAAGACCAAGTAGTGATGTGTGTTACTTAATTCTGAAAGACTTGAGGTTACAGTGTTTCAAAGTAATATGTAGATGAGAATGAACATTTATTGGCAGAACATTTGTCCTGAAAATGATCCTGAGAAGAGTTGTATCTGTCTAATCTATTATGGGTGTCTAGAGAACTGTATCTCTTCAGGAATTTTAACATGCTTCATGTTGCCTGTAAACAGCTGCACAAAAATGGTACTGAATGTGTCTTGGTAGACTGAACAAACAATCTTGGCTTAAAGAGGTTGTTCACCTTGCCTGAGGAGTGTTAAGTCTTTGTTCTCTCCTATTAAGAGATGCTGAACATCTCTTAACAAAAGCAGATATATTTATTGAACTTTGATTCAGTTCTAAGCTTTAAGGAATTCATTACTCATTCACGCTTTGTGTTTTATGTCAGCTTTCATCTGCTCTGCTAGAAATTCCTTGGAGGTCTGTTGCTTTTTATTTACAGCCTTCAAATTTCTCTTGGCACCAGATTACTCTTGACAGTCTTAAACATCAATGAAGTGTTTGTGTATACTGTAAACGTCCCCTTGTCTTTGGGGATGATGTGGTCATTCAGACTTTTTGGCTGGGTCTTTTATTTTTGGTTTGCATTTTATAGGTGGAAACTGTATTCCCATGAGGCCAGTCAGTGTTACTACTTCTGACTAGCAGAAGTATTATTTTTGATGAATGCAGCAGGTTTTTCTAGTTTCAAGTTAATCTGGATTATCGTTCTCCCAGTCATCTAGGCTGTTTCCTCATCCTCACTTTTGATATGTAAAGAATCATCTCTTTCATAGTAGTAGGCTTCTGTGACTATGAACTTCCTGTTGATAAGGCCCTCTCATGCACTTTCATGCACCTCCTTTTCCTTCTAACAGAATAGATTCCACTGTATGGTTGATTCATTTGATAGCCATCTGGGTGACTTCCTGGAAGTTCCTTTCTTGCCAAGTGATGCTGCCACTTAGCCTTGCATTTTCAAGGATGCTTTGTTTCAGTTGTAAATGTTCTGCAGCATTTTTAGGGTTTTGTCTATACTCACTCAAAGGACCTCAAAACTGGAATAGTTTATGGCCCTGGTGCAGATCTAAGATATTTGTATTCTAGAAATAGATATCTGGAAATAAACAAATGTTCTGAAGTTGTAGAAAACAAAACTAACTATGCAAAACTATACAACCTATTCTAAAATACACTGAAATTCATCAGTATCTTGTAAATTAGAATCACAGAATCTGATACGTAAGCCGAACATGCTATAGAAACTATAGTCATGTTAGGAAAGCTACTTACATGGAAAGGTGTGTTCTTATAAAAACAAAAAACTCTATTTAACTGTAATCATAAGCTTTGTTATCATCTCCAATAGTATAGTTTATCACCCCAGTCATGGGTTCATTTTTCTTTCCTTCTGCCCAGTAACATGTCTATAGTACTACTATGAACCTTTGTAAAGTCTGAGGAGGTGTCGTATTGCTGCACTTCTAACAGCTATAAAAAAACAAAACAAAACAAAACAAAACAAACAAAGCAACAATCTTTACTTTCCCACTGGTATGGACCTGCATTTCAGGATTACATGAATGGGGAACGAAGGGCATATGTTAATCTAATTGTAAAACAATCATGAAACCTAATGTATCAGACTTACTGTAAGAAAAGTAGACTCTCTCCTTCTCTTGCCACTTTCTGATACTGTAAAACATATTTCCAAGATTAAGAGATTAATCTTTAAGAGATTCTAAATCTGAAGCAATTTTGTACATAAAATAGTAACTGTTTCCTGCAGTGTTTAAAGAAGCTCTTACCGTTAGTTTCTCTTAATATTGTCCCTAATCTTCACTGGCATGTTTTTCAAAATAATAATAATAATAATAAACCAAAGGAAGTACTAAAATATTTAGCCAAGTTAATTTTTCCTTTCTCAGAGGTACCAAGTATTAAATGATGCTGGAGACAAGATATCAAACTTAATAAATGAAGACGAGGAATGACATTGTTATATATTGTTTTTGTTTCAGATTTCTTGTTTCTTTCTCCATATGAAATCTGTTACTCATACATGCAGAAAGTGTGGTAAATCTTAATTTTCAAACATTTATTCAGTGTTGAACTGTACACCATTCGCATTTTATGCTGCACAGGAAAATGATCCTCTTTTGTTTGAGCAGCAACTGTAAAGAAAATCTTGAGTTTGAGTGCATGATGACATGTCAGTTACTTGTCCTACAATAAAATGTATAAAAGGTAGTAACCTAAGCTCTTGTGCAAAAGGCAAGCTTACGGGGTCATTAAATAGCAAAGGTCTTGCTCTGACCCATCCATGACCTCCTTATCTGAAACGCCTCTCAGAATTGATAGAATCTACTTTAGATCTTGGGTACAGGAAACCAGGGTTAGGATAAAGGATCAATATAAATATTTCAGAATTTTAGGTATTTACTAAAAAGGAATCTTTGGTCTTTGTATGTTTAAGTTTGTACAAATTTCTGTTTGGAAATGGAGAACCCTTTCCTGACATTTTGCGTGCAAGTGATCAGATGAAGTAGTAGAAGGGGGACAGATGGTAAAGACACTGAAACATTAGGTCTTAGTATGCTTGTAAGGCTGCAGGTTAGCCTTGATTCAAAAGCCTCAAGATGCTACATGTTTGCTCTTACTTATCTTTTTACTGTAATCTGAAAGTCTCTCCTGTTCTGCTCACAGATGAGATGCTTTGAGGTATAGAATGAGACAAAGTCAAAAGGGCCCATGACCAGGAACTGCAGCTTGGTGCTCACCCATCATTTACTCAGACTCATTTTGCCTGTCCTTTTTATTT
>JANHGB010011496.1:40511-55740 GCA_026283785.1 Coracopsis vasa | reverse complement strand
GTGCAGAGATGCATTTTTGATGTTAGGACACTTTTAGATCACTAAGAGGCTTTGAAAATCCCTTTCTTGTCCCCATATATATAAGAGCAAAATCCTGATTTGAATTCCGTGTGTGTGGCCACACAGAGATGTGAGGGAAACGTGGACTTTGCTGTCCACCTACTCAGGTTGCTAAGGGGAAGACATGTACCTGTTGTGTGCAGCAGGTCTGTATTTCTGCTCTAGCAGTATACAGGTCATTAGGAGAATGCTTGAAGAGCAGAAGGAGCAAATGGACTTGGATTTATTTTGATATTTTTATTTTTCTCCTATAAAGGTGGATTTATGAAGTAAAATATTCCCCACCTGTCTTCCAGTAGATCTTCATAGCTTTTCTTATGAGATTATGGACTGGCAGCTGGACTTTGGCTTTTCCCCACAAGTAAGCCTTAGAGAAGTTACATGTTAAAGGGTCATGTAGTAAATCTGAGATTCACTAATTCTGAGTTTCCAGACCTTAACCATAAAAAAACCTGTGTGGGCACACTATTCAGAAAGTATGTTATCTTTACTGATTAACACAAGCGCATGTAGAATTTGGCGTATAAAATTCATTAGCCTTGGTTTTTATTATTTGAAGACTTGAAAGGTATAAAGTAAGCTTCACATCAGCAGAAGTATCTCAATGCATTAGGATTTCAACTGAACATATATTAGGTTTATCTTCATATTTAGAAACACTACATGTATAGCTTTTTCATGTAGCTGAATCAAAATTGCTTATTACACTTGCACAAAAAATCAATTGTTCACTGGAAACACTCAAAGAAAGTCTGATTTCTGCCATGAAATGTGTTTGCAATTAAAACTTCAATATCTTATGCCGCCAAAATTCGGTCAGCTGTGCTGTTACTTCCAAAATTCAGCCTGCCTTAATTTTAAGGTAAATATATCCTACAAAGAAAAAGCAATAAAAAGGTAAAATTAGAAAAGAGTTGTCTTTAAACTTTGGATAGGAAGCTGAGGTAATAAATACTACTGTATAACAGTAAATAAGTGTATATCACATTGCCTGAATGTGTATTGGTGATCGTGTTAAGCTGCTAAGCAGCCAACTTTACAATTTAAAATTAAATTCAAATACCCAAATGTCATTTTGTAGTTCGATTCAGTATATAAAGAAACCTTTTGGGACTTCGTGTTCTGATTTGTGTTGGTTAATAGTGGATTTTCCATCTCCAGAACTGATTTTCCACTGAAGAGCAGATGTCATCTTTCACAGTTTTACTAGGCATATTCAGATTTCACACAGTTTCATAAATTTGTTGTTTTCTTCTGGATCACAGTCAAGGTGATTATTTCAATGCTTGTTTCTTTCCTAAAGGAATACCTGCTATGCTGGAGGAGTTATTAAGATAGCAGTGATGTGACTTTGCACATAGAGTTCTTTCTTTACAAATACACTGGCCACACATTTTGAAAATTTGAGAGAACTTATTTCTAAGAAAGCAATTCCATTTAAAGTTATTTTGTTTTGTTGTTATTGGTTGATTGGGTTTTTTGTGTAGGTTTTGGTTTGGTGGGGGTTTTTTTAGACCTGTTTCTGTGCACATATGTAGCATTGACTGCTGGAGAGCAGTCCTGACAACATTACTAGTTATAGGATCTAAATTTTGAGAAGAAATGAAACCTTTCTTACTTTGATCTTGAAGCTTTTTAGTTGCACATGCGCTTAAATTCTAATGGGACTAGGTCCCACACCTGTGAGGCCTTAGGCTGTTAAACACACATTTTGGCTGTTTTGACAATATTCCGAGATCAGAGAGAATTCTGATCAAATTTGTTTTAACAAATATTTTACAGATATCTTACATAATACAATGAGAAGTACATTGATGGTTTGCTGGCTCTTTCTGAAGAGCTTAGGCTGGAAGACATTTTAACAGGAAAAAATCTTCGATGTCCACATTAAAAGAATCTATTTTCCTTTTCAGTGGAAACCTTGTACCCCTTCAAAAACCTCTCCACCCAAAATCTCAAAGCACCTCTACTTTGACCTCTACTTTAACTCTTCTTACTGAGTTCTTTGGGGGGGGAGGAAAAAAAAAATCATAAAATACCTCATTGCTCTGATACTTTTAATTCTTCGTCCCATCTTCTGAAAGGATGAAACTATTTAGTATTAGTTTCTAGTTTAAAAATTGTACTGTTTTCTCCACTGTTAGTAACTGAGTAAATGGTTTGAATGCACTGCTCAGTGTCAACTAGCCGCATTTTGAAGAGACACAGATTTCAAACTTTTTCCTTGCATGGAGCTGCAGGAGTGACATAGTATATCAAAGCTGAACATAATTTTTTTCTTATTGTGTTAGACATTAAAGCATTTAAGACTATCACATAAAATGAATTGGTTTAAGTTCATTATCTGCTCCTATTTCTTACAGTTGAGCAGTAATTGTCTTAGATGTTGGAGGAGAGACTGGGAAGAGAGTGACTGAAACCTTGGAAATGCTGCTGATAGCTTATTCTGTTTGGAATTGCTATACAACAGTAGCAACAAAAAAACTCATTTTCCAAACTAGATAAAATAAAATCTGTTTATCTGGCCTATTAAATTTGTGTGCCAAGTTTCAAGCAGATGCAGTTTTAAGCTCTGTAGATGCTAAATCCTGAAACATTTGGTCTATAAACAAAATGCTGACATCAAATAGAGTGTTGCTGCTAGACATAGTAATGATGTGTATATGCTGCCTTCACACAAAATAGGGAAGATGATTGCTTCTTTGTATGTTGCTTAGGGTTTTTTTTCTTATGTTAGAGTATTAAAACAGATATTAAATTTTATCATTAATGCAGTGCGTGGTCTCTCTTCAAATCCCCTTAATTACAGATTGACTCCAAGGATTACACAGCATGGATTTTAATTTTAACTGAAACAAAAAGAAAAGCTGCTTAAAAATTATTCTTGCTGAGTGACTTGTTGGACCACAAAACAATTTTTAACATCTTTTGGCAAGTGTTGTCAAATTTAAAATATTAGAACAGAGCTAAGTGCACCTTGAAACTCCAATTGTATCATGTCTACTTCCCAAATAAAATGTTTTATTAACTTTGTCCTCACAAAGGAATGTCTGCTTCCTGTATTTTTGTTTTTTCAGTTATTCTTTTGGAGAAAAAGACCCACAGTCTTGCTGAGATGTATTTATGTTTGAAGAAAGTGACATCAGATTTCATATTTCCTTTCTTTGGTAATTTGAGAAAAATTACCAAGCAGAGTTGACGTTGTAGCAGCAACAGCGTATTTCACACCCTTGCGTTGTTTCCCTTCTGACCCCTATCCTTAGGACTTAAGAGCTCCACTCTGAAACCTTTATTCCAGCCTGAAACTTAGAATAGCAGGTCCTCGTCCAGAAACAACATTTTCACAAACTGGGGCCTAATCCAGTAAGCCTCACACAGGAAGCTACTTTTGTGAGTACTTATTATTCATCCGAGTAAAACTTTATGGATCAGTTTATAGTCTGTTTCTTAGGGGGGTGGGGGGATTCCCCATTTCTTAAAATATAAAATCAATTTCCCAATTCATTTCATTAAGTAAAACTAAATTTTCACAGTTAAAGCTTTATTAGCATTTTTTTACAGTTTTACTGTGTATCTCCTGCCAGTTCTTTAAGACACACAGGGGGGAAAGGGGGAGGAAAGTCGCCCTTCACAGCTGCATCAAATAATAAATGCCCAAAGCTGAGTGTCTGCAATTCTTGTTGAAGTTAGGTGCAGCTGAAAGTGCCCCTTATGTTTCAAAATGTGGATGCAAGTTTCTTGCTTCGAAAATCAGCTCCTTTTGTGGCTAAGTAATAACTTCAAATACAAAAGGCTGGAGGAATGAGAAATTAGCTTTTGCCCAGGAGGTCACTGTAGTGCTGAGGGATAAATCTATCATTGCTGTTTAATGGTAGTTAGTGGTTTGATAAAGTTCCCCTAACTCTGTTAGCTTAAAACATACTTTCTGAGACTTCTTAGATCTGCAGGTAAATAACACCATTATTGCTGCATATTTGTATGGGGTGAAATTTTTGCATTTAAAAAGGGTTATTTCAACAAGCATTTCTCTCCTCTTTTTTTAAGCTGTCTCTGAATTGTTGCTATTAGAATGTTCAATGGTTTTCTCTGTTAGTGTACTAGTGCACTTTTTTTAATTGATCAGATAAACCTTATTGCTCTATATTATAGCCAAGCGTAAACCCCTCCTATTTTAAAAGAAAACTATTTCTAATGCAAATCAATGAACAAGCTAATTTATACATAGTATTGTTCAGACTAATTTGTCTCAACTGTATATGATTTTCAAGTCGTGTGCAGAGGCCAGGAATAATAACAAATGAGGCAAAATAGTGACTACGGTTGCTCCTTACAGATTTCTTGCTGTCTAAAGATACGTAGGTTAATAAGAGTGCTTGTGTGTTATTTCTTTTAAGTATGTGGTAGGTAATGCACAGCACCCTCAGTGACACTGGCTGATGGTAGGAGTTTGATGCTTTATATTCATTGCAGTTGTGTTCTCTTGGCTATAGTCAGTAAAGCTTTAAATGTATTACTGGTTGGATTTTTAAAAGTATAAAAAAAATTGTTCATCATTTTTGTCAAAAACAAGATAAATGGCCTAAAGGGAATTACAATGACTGATTTTTAATGTAAAGTTCAATTTTGCAAGTCATTTCTTGAGGCCAGTTTTGTCAGATTGTTAACTATTTTGAATGCCCACTGGAGTTAATAGGGGATGAGGAGGCTCAAGGCCGTTCAGATGGATCCTTTGATAAATAATACTGTCTCTTTACCACACCGGACAAAATCTGGAAAAAAGAAAAAGCCTGCTTGTGTCTTAACATAAATAAATGTGTGCATGAGCGCTATCTTCTGAATAAAAGATAGATTTGTGTTTGTGTTTGCTTATGTTGGAGTACAGAACACACTGTAAGTCTGGTGTCTGGTTTTTGAAACCGGGGTGTGTAGGTGTCTACATCAAAAAGAAAATCTTTCTTGAATCTGAAGGCTGAGACTGACAGGAAAAAATCATCCTTTACAATAAGTAAGACTTGATTTTGACATATGTTACCTTTTCAGCAATGTTGTATGTTTGCAATAGATCTGCTCTTGGTATAGGTGTGAGGGTCGTGCTGCTTTGAATATAAAATTTCATGATCTTTTGCTGGATTTTGAACCAGTTTTGTATTTTGGGAAGAAGAGTGTTGCTGGGGCTGTTAGTTTCAGTTCTAGTGTAACCATATCTGTTCAGTTTACTACTTTTTCAGAACTAAATCATAACTTTATTTCATTTTTGTTAATATGTTAATTTCTCGCCCCCCTGCTCCCCACACATCACCTGCAAAAGTGAAGAGTGACTATATAATTTCTGGGGATTTATTCTGCTTTTGCTTTCCATACTTTTATTCTCTAGCTAGTCAGTACTTCATGGCTGTTAAACAGGATGTGATCTTTCCTGGAACAGCTAATTTACAAGTGAGTACTTTTTCAGTTTTGTACGTATTCTTGCACAATAATCAAAACCCCAAGGTTTACTCTTTTGGTTTGGGGGATTTGTGGCATTTCTTTTTTCCTTTTTTTTTTTAATGTTTTGGGAGTTTTGTGGGGGGTTTTGGGTTGGTTTTTTTTTTTGGTTGGTTTTTTTTTTGGGGGGGCGGTGTTTTTTTTGGGTTTTTTGTTTTTAACTTATCCTCTTATCCACTGGATTAAATCTCTTGTTTAGTTATTGCAAAATCCCCTCACTGTCTTTTTAGTTGAACCTGAATCATGAAAACAGGGTGTCTGCATTACATTTGAGGAAGGAAACGTTCAACTAGAAACATGGTGCTCTCAGGTAAATCGGGGAAACTGAAAATAAAATAATTAGAAATAGAATGACTTTTTATTTTATGTGCCTGATTTGGAGTTGGCTACATCTAAAAAGGAATTAAAAATGATCTCTTTGCTTGAGATTTGCCAAACAATGCTATAAGCTCCAAGTTATTTTGAGGTGGTGAAAGGTGAAACATTTGACATGTTCTTTTTGGGCAATGCTTTTAAAAAGGAGAGGGCGGGAAAGAGGCGTTGCCACATCAGAGTTAAGGGTGTTTGTGGTTGTCCATGACAGCGGCTCCAGTTTTAAAACACCTGTGTTTACTTTCCAGCTTTTCTCAATCGGCCTGAAAGTGGCCTAAGAATGGCACAGGCAGACCTGCAGTATGGCTGTGTTGCCTTTGCAACACACACACAAAAAAAAAAAATAAATAAAGGAAAAAAAGAGCTAAATCTCTTGTTATGCAGCTAATCATTAACAGCACTTTTGTGCCTAGCTGAAAACATTTTGAACTTTTCTAAATTTCATAGTCTATCAAATGGCGCCTGTATTTTTTTCCCTAACCTATTAAGCTAAATTTTTATCTTTGCTATTTCATTTTCTAAGAAAAATAAAATCAACTTGGTGTTGGGTTTTGGGACTTTTTAGTGGTAAATAATAAGAAGAAAAAGTGGTATTTTTGTTGCAGTGATATTTCACTCCAATATTTGGAAATAAGTGCACCAATGCTACAGTTAAAAAGCAAAACAAAACAAATTAAGAAAAAAAAAGACACAGCCCTCCCTCTGCCACCCTCCCAGGAAAAAAAAAAAAAAAAAGAGAAATGCATAACTCTTTTCTGTGTAGAGTTTTGCTTCATAAAATCCTAGTATTTGATGTGTGCTTTTTGTAACATGATAGCTTGCGTTTTATCGTGTAAATATCTTGTCCTGCAATGGGGTTTAGAGTTAAGTTAGGTGTAAAACAGACATCTCTTGAAAAATGAGTAATGGAGATAGACAGAATGGGGTTTTTTATTGGGTTTTTTTTAGAAAAAAAAAAACAGGCTGAAAGATCACGTTTTTTCAGTGCTTGGTTAGAAATTTTAAGGTAATTTGGGGGCCAGTATTTGCGATAGTCATCTGATGAGGCATATTTTGTTACTACCACTGCAAATTTATTTATTATTAGCTTTAGAATTTGTTAACATCCTACAAACTTTTTAGCTTTTTAAGAAAACCTCAGCTGCTTTTTCTGGTACTTTTTAATTGATGCAACATCTCTTCTACCTTCTGCTCCAGATCATATGGCTGACATTCCTGTTTATAAAAGTATGTCTGCTTCATAATTATGTTTGGTTTTTCTTTATGGATCACTCAGTATAGGTCAGGTTTTGTTTTCTGGAAGGAGGAGAACAAGCGAAAGAAAATATAGCACTGATACAGGAGCACAGGTGATTTCTCCCTTAGACTGATTTGCTTTTAGAAGTGTGAGTTTAATAGGCAGATTTACGGTCAGTGTATGGGAATGAACTACATGAAACCCCTTAACCAAGACACATAGTCTAACTGGAGCACAATTATTTTAATACTAATGGGCTGACATAATGACTCAACAGAGCAAACTGGGATGTGCCAATCCCCTCCATATTGGGCACCTCTTAATAAACTGAGAAACTGTAATCTGCCTTTGTGATACAGAGCAGAGCAGCCGCCTTTTCACAACGTTCCCAAGGGGTAGGAAAAGCAGCACAGGTGCATGCTGTGATGGAGCTGCCTTCTGCAGAACACAGCACACTCTCAACTGACTGTAAAGGAAAGGTGCTCAGAAAATATAGGGGGTTTTAACATTCCCCTTTTTCAGAGATTCAGCTAGAAAACCTGGAGGTTATTCATCAAATCATCTTTGAACACAGAGAAGAGCTTGTGAACTAGATCTTCACCTGAGTATCAATGCAGTAGTGTCACTGAAAATCCACATAGAAGTACTCTTTCCTATCAGTAAAGGACATAAACCAGCACTTCAGCTAAGAAATGGAGGGCACAAGAGATCTAAAGAGTTCACAGAATTTATTCCAGGGGCCTGTAAAGGTAATTAAATGATATATCTAAAAGACAGGGAAGTTGTCACATTTATTAAATTACCAGGTGTAGATGTGTTTTAAGAGCAAGCTGGATAATGTCAATATATGAAAGGTGAAGAAAAAGCTTTGTGAATGTAACTTTCTGCAGGCAATGCTGAGCTCATGGTAAGAAAGAGGTAAACCAGTAGCTAATATTCAAAATATGTCTAAGTGATTTGGATGCCTACCTCTCAAGAATTTTAGTCATTTTTAGGTATCTAAACCACTGACAGTTTTTTTGAATCCCGCTAAGTAGCTGCCTTAAGCTGCCTCAGCACCTCCAAAAATCTGATCATCTGCTCACTTTTTGACCTCTATTGCAATTACTCCCTGCTCCCTGTAAAATCTGATGGTTAAATAAGAGCAAAATTAAAGATGGCAGTTTTCTAAGAGTTTAAACTTGTGACCTTAAAAGTGGAATTGCCTCTGTGAAATACATTTATTCAGTTTGTGCTTGTGACCATCTTGTAAGTCAATATAGCTGTCCACTTGGGGATTTTTAGCATTAAAATATCTGTGAAATACCAGTGAGTCTTTACAAATTCTTTAGAGATATAAGACACAATCAGCCAACTATTAAAGAAAAGGCATAATTATGTGAGCTGTAGACTAGTTGTCCTGTTAGAGATGTGTATACAAATGGGTACAGTTGTTCATGTGGTTGCTTAGACCAGCTGTTTCTGGTCTAGGCTGTGTAGCAGTGTTAGGGTGGTGCTGAATCCAACACATGATACCTAGCATCTCATCTGGGAATAGTTTCACACACAGACTCTCAAGAAAAGCTTGTGAGGCCATTTATAGTGAGTCTGCAAAGCGGCTCCCTCCTAAATTTACCAGATTTTGCACTTTTTCTGTTCCTGTAGTGGAATCACATTAATATTGAAGGAACTTTTCTCTGTTAAGAAAATACAGCCAAAAGAAGACAAATACAGAAGTTACAGTCTCTGCAGCCTTTCCCCATTTTTTTTTTTTTGTCCTACTCAACAGTGCATATCTTGCTATGATTTAAATATCATGGATTTTCCTCTCTTCGGATTAGTCAAAGCCTGTGTGCTGGCAAGACTGCTTGTACCATCTTGCTTTTAGTCACTTTACTCCTTTCTGATCCAGGGGTAAGGAAGGATCTTAAAGGTAGGATACATTTTTGTGAGCCTCAGCACCACCTCTGTGTTTCTAGGGGATTTGCATCCTCAGAAGAGTGTACACGTCAGGCAGTAGTGCACCTAGTTCTGTACGGACCATATGGTGTTGTCTCACCTGGTCTTACTCAAGGTGCCATCCGAGGGAAGCCAAACAGTTTATTTGGCTTGTTTCTAAATTATGTCAATATCTGAGATTGCAAAACAATTCTTATTTGTAAACATCACACAGTGCAGTGGATTTGGTTTCTCCATCCAGTGTTTGATTTGGGAAAATTTCATTCTTGACCACATGATATCAGTAATGTCAAAATGATGGACCAAAAACAGTCAGTAGAGTGAGCTGGAGGTATTGTAGTAGACAGTTATAACAGATATAGGTAGAATCCATTCATTTCATGAGGACAATGGAAGGAATATGAGGTTGTTATTATGAGGAAAGATGGTAGGAAGAAAGTAAGAAAGAGAGGGTGAAGATCAGTATCGAACTATTATACTAATGATACTACTTCATTAGTATTATTGGTACAGATCTTACTTGATTTTCATACTGTTTTTTAAAGAGATCCTTTTGCTGAAGGAATTACAAACATTTTAATATGAATATAAACTTTTTGTTTCTTTTTCTTTCTTTTTTATGTTTCATATATCAAAACACTGCATATAGTAGCAGAACTACAAATTTAAAATCTATCAAGAGTAGTACAGCCATGGTGAAGAGCTTCAATCAGTTCTCTCTTTTGCTCTTTTTATGCTACATTTAAAGCGATGACATTAAGGCTTGAAGGAGTTTTAACTTATCAAATTAAAGTCTATGCCTTTCATTAGTTTTTAATAGCATGAACACTAACTGATCTCTGGCAGTTTGGGGGGGGAGTAGTGAAGATTAAAAGAGATGGTGCTTGAATTAAGTTGTTGATGAAAAGATACTGGCACAAAAGCTGCCTCTCATAGTTTTAAACTTATTCACCTTTGTGGTCAAAGATTCCTTCAGTGGCGTTTATGACTTGGAAAAAAAAAGAATTATTTTATTTTATTTTTAACAATGCCAGTGAGTCTTATTTTCAGATAGAATCATTTCACTTATTTCTCTTTAGAAGAATAATCTGTTTAATATATCGATATTAAAACTTTTTTACATACATGTTGTTTATACAAGTGCTTCGAAACAGAAAGATTAAAAAAATCCTAAAAATTTAAAAAAAAACAACCAAACAACAACAACAAAAAAACACCACAGAAATTTGACACATAAAAGAAAATGAAAAAAAAAAAAAACTTATTTTCATAGTTTGTTCTGGTCCTTCCACCTTTTGATCTACCACTGAAAAGTACATCGAGCTTTGAATTTTTCTCTTCCATGTTTCCATACAAGTTATTACTTCTCTGTTCTAATGTTTTAAACTGTACCTTCAACATCGCACATCTTTCTTCTATTCCCCATTCTCAAAAATGTTTTCTTTTGTCTTCCCTCATTGTTTTCCTAACTTATCCTTCCTTTTTTTCAGCCTGGATGTTTGTTTCTTTCTCATCTGTCTCAGCGACTCAGTGGGCCAACAAGAGCCTGAATACCCCCCAAGACCTTTGTCCTGTGCTAAGAGCTGTACCTAAGATACTGGTATTTTCGCGTATGTTGGCTTTAGTTGTTCTGTGAAGCAGAAAGATTACTTCAGGTCCCCACTAATCAAATGGAAAATGGATGACATGAGCAAGATGTGAAAAGCTCATTGGTAGCCCCTGGAGAAGTATTGCATTCAAAGTTGACAAATTGCAGGGGATTTAAGGAGTGCATGATAGGGCAAGCAAATGATCTTGCTTTCAGCGAAGTTATTCATCAGAACATTTGTCCTGTCAGGAAGACAGGTTATTTAGACAATGATTATGAGTATTGTATATGTGCACAGTTGTACAGTTTTATCTGCTATACACGCAAAAAGCTAAGTAGCTGGTTAATCAAGAGTTAATTTCAGTTCCAGCATTTCTGAAGTGAGCATCTTCATTTACTCCCCTTTCCCCTGAAACAGTATGTTAACATTTTTCATTACAGGATCATGTGTGCTTTATTCCAAAGCATTCCTGCTCCACACAGTATCCGGAGAACAGCCAATCAATATATTTTTTTATCTTTGTTCATTATGTGTGCCAATCCCTTGTTTACTGGATACTGTTCAAACCTTTCTCTGAAAACAGAATTTTGAGTAACCATCATGGGGATTTTCTATAGTATTCATTCAAGAGCAGGTTTAAGAAACAACGATTTTGTGTATTCTTGCAGGAGTGTTTTCTTTATGCTTCATGAGGAAAACAAGGCATGAAGAAAATAGAGTCAAAAGTACCCATAAAATTTTGCTGCCCATTTGAGACATACAAGACTTTACATTTTAGAATATCTGCCATTCATAAATTCCTAGCATTTAAAGCCAAGACCAGAAGACAAGTTTATGTAATTTAATTGCTCTTTGAAATATCACAGATCATTGACTTCATCAGTTGTCCCTGTACTGAGCCCAAAAATTTATTTAAATGTGCTTTCTAGAAGGGTATCTAGGTCTGATGTAAAAATTTCAAGAGGTGGAGTTCCATTTCATATTTTCATTTCCCTTTCGTATTTTGTTCTAGTGATTCAAGTTACCCTTACTCAACTAGATTAAAAATTGTTTCACATTCTGTATTTTCTGTCCATTTATTGAAGGACAATGAGAATCAGCAGCAAAACAAAACTATTCCATTCCTGGTACTTGATTTACCTTGTTCAGAATTAGCATGTGTATCTCTGTAGACCTTTTCTGAGTAAGCATATCCTCAGGGGTTTTTATAATCTGAACAGAATAAGCTCTTTGACTAAATGCATTTTTCTCTGGTGCTTCCATTACCAGTATGGCTCTTTTCTGCATCTTCCCTGGGTTTTTAACATTTTTCTGTTTCAGAATGTGAACAGCAATGCATATGCATTTTTATACCTTTTGTTTCTGAGTGTCATATGTAAAGTAATGCCATAATCGCTTTGTGGAGATACTATTTTACTGTGCATACACCAAAAAATTGCATTTTCACAGTTCTTCCACAGCATTATACTGTTACCTTGTACTGAAGTCCCAAGTCAGTGCTTTTCAGAATATGGTTACTCTTTCTGTAAGTGTAGCCTGTGTTCACTGTTCTTAGGCGGAGTTTTGCATTTGGTTTTGTTAAAATACACTCAGTTTGAATACACCTAGCTGCCAAGTGGCCCAGAACATTGTTTCACCATTGTTATTTACTTACTTTGTGTTCATGAACATTACTAGCCATGTCTACCTGGTTCCGAGTGATTGAAGGAATCATTTAGTAGGAATATGCCTAATACTGATACCTGTGCGATTTTACTAGTATTCTAGTATTACACAGTAACAATTGTCTCTTGGAACATGGGGTTTTGGTGAGTTTTTGAACTGTTAGCCCATTCTGAATCCTCTTAAAGTTTTTGGTGTGTAGTGATAGGTTTTTTATCAGATTGTTATGTCTGACAAGTCAAAACCTAACAAATCTGTACAACATCCACTTCTAACCTCATCAAAGAAGGAAATCAGATTTGTTTGGCAAGACCTATTTACACAGAAACATGTTGACTGGGAGTAATTATATTCTTTCATTAAAATCTGAATTAATCGAATCCAGTGTTTCACTTATTTGGCCTATTTTTTAATATTGGCACATTATTAGTGCTTCTCCAGTCTTTGGGAATGTCCTAGTATCTTAAGATTGATTAACAGGGTTCTTCTCTAACAACCCTGCAACACCTAAAGTCAAAATTGTCTGAATCTGCTAAAGTAAAACTTATCTCTCCTTGATTTCTAATAAACTTATTGCTTCTACATAAACTGTAAGTATATCATTTTGTTTTTTCCAAAGGCAGACTAACTTATATACTGAACACTCCTGGGGCTTTTTTGTGTTACAGTTTATGGTATAGCTACTCCAAACTTGGAATGGGCTTACACATTCACTGTTCCTCTCATAGTGATAAATCCTTATTATCTGTAGTCCTGCCACTGATGCATTTCTTAACATGATGCCTTTAGCTACTCTTATCAATTGGCATTGCTTCAGAACATCTACCTTTTAGGATGTGTATGTACTTGTTTCCTCTGTAGTTTTGTGGCTTTTTATCATATGTTTGCTTTATTTACTTTCTACCCTGAAAAAAGTGTTCTGCTTTTGCTTGGTTGTGAGGTCAGATATGTTTTTATAGCCAACCTTAAAGGACTCCCTAATTTTCTACCAGTGTGTCTTCTATCCTTTTTCTCTCCCAGTTTCAGAAGGAGTTTGTATACTTGAGTGTTTCTGTAAAGATGCTGGTTTTTCTTCCCTATGAAGAATTCAGTTGGTTTATTATTACTTATCTCCAAGTACTTGTTAACCTCCAGTACTGTGATTAACATCTCTTGTGTTATAATGAGATTGTTTACTTCATGCACATAAATAATATATGGTTTTTGAAAGTGTATGAGAGTAGTTTAAAATTATCCATAAGACTCCTAGCCTATGTCCTAAAATGAAGTTCCCTATAACATCGTTTTCCTTTCCAAAGGTTATAGATATGTGCTGAAGAAAAACTCTTCCTGTGCCCTTGTTAATTTGCTGACCAGCAAGTCTTTCTTAGGTTGTTAGTTAGCATATTGACCTCTACATATTCAAGAGCTGTGGTCCTGTGTTAACGATCACTCTAAAAGGAATAAGGGCATGGGTTTGGATTTTTTTAAGGTATCCTGTTCCCTTACTGCCTCTTTTATCCTTCCTGCTAATCGGAGATTTTAATATGCCAGTTGTCCACCAGGTTTTAGTAGTGCTGGTTATATAAAATAAACAATTGAAGAGATTCTTTTCATTATATTCTGTGCCACATTTGTTCAACTTGCTCGTTGGGTGCTGAATTTGAGCATGTACCTCATTTGCCTTCCAAATAACCTCCCCTTGTGTTGCTGATTTAATATCCTGGCTGCTCCAGCTAGTTTCCAACTGAGAAGATTAGCCTCCTACTTGTGTGGTGTAGGCCGTCCTGTTCATACAGTCCCTTCTTTCACTGATGTGCTGTTTCACGGATCAAAATCTGCTTCTTTTCAGTCAGTCATGGACGACAGGCAGAAAATGCAGGAAATAAACTTTCTCACTTCTGATAACTGTAGCCACTTACATTTTCACTTTTCTCTTAGCTGTTTTCAGTGCACTTGAAGCCTTCAGTAATTTCATCTGAGATCTGATGTGGAGGCATTATATAGCATTTATGTTCTGTCTCCCATTGACTTCAGTTGCAGCTGTGAGTGCACGGTACTTCTGCAGATTAGACATGAGGGATTTATCTTGCACAGTCAGAAAAAGGGTAATATACTATGGATCCTTCTGAAAACTTTCATGATAAAGTGCCTTGACTAAAGGACAGATAGATTCCACTACTGCTGAGCAGCGTTCAGCTCTGTTAAATATGAAGTATATTTGCTTTCTTACTGCAGTTCCAATTCCAACAACTGCAACAAAAGAAACAGGAATAAACAGGTAACAGGCTCACTGGACAGGGATGATTCATACCCAGGTGTGGTCCACCCCAAGTAACAGGTAGAAAGAAGTTTGGGAAAAAAATGATCATGCAGTTAAAAGTAGCATCATGATGCATGTGTACTTGTAACCTTACCTGTGGTGTTTCCTAACATCCCTGTACTTGACTTCCTGATATTATGAATGTCCTGCCAAGGAACGGGTTTACTCACCCAGCTTTAGCTGCCACCTGTCAGGGCTCCATTTATAGTCAATACAAGGCAGTTGTTCTTCCCTAAAGATAAATGCAGAAGATAGGTGAAAAGTACTTTGGAAGTGCCTAATTTACTTAGACTTTAGATGGCTCAAGGTAAGGGAAAGAAATGGAGTCGTTTCTCTATGTGTGTAATTATTCACATAGGTCTGTGTGGAAAGGTGCACTTACAGATTGGTTTAGGTGTGTGTTAGCCATATACATCCATATATGTGTTAACATATATATGGGTATATCCATATATATGTTAACATCCATACACAGTGTTAACATGTAGCTGTACATAGTACTGTGTTTCTTTTCTACTTATAGTACTTCAAAATAAATCTTAGATTAAGCATCACATGTGTTAAATTTGCATTTTTCAACTGAGC
>JANHGB010011496.1:0-40411 GCA_026283785.1 Coracopsis vasa | reverse complement strand
GCTCCAGCTCCATTCCCTTCTCTGGCCCCGCTCCAGCACCTCAAGGTCTCTCTTGTGGTGAAGGGTCCAGAGCTGAACACAGGATCCGAGGGGCAGCCTCACCTTGGCCTTGGGATGATGGGATGGGGACCACCACAGGCTCGCAGTGCTGAGAGCAACCCCAGCATCCCGCATCCCACCAGCATCACCCAGCACCCACCCACTGCTGCTCCCCAGGATACCCAGCAGGATGTGGCCCCACAGGGGCACCTCCTCCCTGTGTTTCTTTTCTACTTATAGTACTTCAAAATAAATCTTAGATTAAGCGTCACATGTGTTAAATTTGCATTTTTCAACTGAGCTACTGAATTTGGACCAAGTCTTAATTTGCTTTAGTTAGCATTAGAGTTAGTAGTCCTGTCCCCAAGATCATCTTGTGTGCTATATGTATGACAATGATACAGAGATGACTTATCCTCTTGGTAAAGAGCAGCTCCCTCCACTTCCAATGAGCTAAGAACTTCTCAAGATATGGTGTGTTTAATAGGCTTCGGACGAAAGCTTGATAATGCATTGAACAGTGAGAGGTTGTCCAACTTCCGTCCTTCATTGTTTATGATGAAAAAGAGTAAAGATGTGTTCCTTGCAGATCCAGGGGAATGTTTATTTTTTCCCTTAATCAGTTGCTAATGATATCTACTTTTCTAAGATACATGTTTAGGAGATTAGGCTAACCTTGAAACAGATCCCTTAGCATTGTCCTCCCCTTTTTTGTATGCAAAACTACAAAGTGTAAAGCCATTACTTACTTTCTTAACAAAATTTTCTTCATAAATTTAAATTCCTAAAATGCATGTTGACATAGGAAATTTTTCTAGTCAATATTCCTGATTTAATCTTTGGTCCTTAGTAGTGTTACTTATTTTCTTCCTGTGGAATAATAACTGCAAAGTGTGTATGCTAGAATTATGCTGTAGGAAAGATTATTAATGGTTAGTTTAAATTATTGTGGGGTTTTTTACAAACTTTTGAAAAGTTACATTTTTTTATAGTAATATTTTTCAGTGCAGTAATAGTGGAATAGCAAGATATTTTAGTAACAAATATACTTTGGATTTCTGAATCAATATTTACTTACTGTGTTTTTATACTGAACTGTGAAGTTTATTTTAGATGCCAGCAGTTGGATTCACTGTTTGTAGCAAGAAATATTTCAACCTAAATGCTAAATTACAATAATGATTATTATATTTGTAGCTACTAGGAAGCAACTATTCCTGACCATAGTTCTCAAAAATATAGTATAAGGAGGGTTACCAAAAAAATCCTTAAAAATAATGTCTGTAAAATAAAGATTTTTGAAAAGATTAGGATAAGCTAGTAACTCAGTGAAAGGTTACCTACAGTTGAAAAAACATTGCTGATTACAGATCTCTGAGGTAGCAGTTGATCTAGGAGAGATAGAAAATTTGTTTTATTTAAAGCAGAGAAACCAGCAATTCAACTGTACTCACTTGATGTAAAAAGTACGACTTTTGTGGAAGGCTATATTACCACCTAAATGCTGGATAAAGTTCTCAGTCTTCTTCAGAATACCACAGTGAAGTAAATTAAAAAGAAATCTAAGTTTTATAATATGTTGTATTTTAAATCTGTGTCACACCGTGAAGCCTCAGCAGACAGTCTGAGTATTAAATAATACTGCTTTGACTGTAGAAGTATCATTTTCTTGAAGCCTGAAAACTTAATTAATCTTTGTAGGAAATGAGAAGTTCATTAGTTCTTGCCAACAGTGACAACTTGTTACTGACTAGGAGAGAAAGAAGCCCCTTACTCCATCAGAACTTATTATGACAACTCCAGCGACCTGTACATAGTCTTATGACATAATTTTGACAGTTGCAGTTCATGCTTAATTATTTACATTTCATAAATTATTAATGACTCTTTGCTAGAAGATTTTATTTGATATTTTGAAAAAATGGCCTATTGATGGCATCTCCATTCAGCTGCTGTTAATTTATCCCTAAGAGGTGGTATGAATTAGAACTTTCTTTCCCCTCAAGAGGTGCAGCATACCTGGATTTCCATCTTTAAGAAATGGTGGGGCTTCAGTGTATCATCACAAACCATGAACTGGCTACCAACTTCAATGAAAAACAATGGGGTTTGGGGCTAAACTTGCACGTTCTTTAATTTTGTGAGTATGCTCTTTTGGAGTATTTGATTTTAGCACACGAGTTATTCATTTTATTAACTCTGACACTTGAATTAAATTTAGAGAATATGTTTTGTAGAAAACAGTTTCATTTTACCAACTGCCAGAGTTCTGGGCAAAGGACAAAGCAATGTTGGTATATATAAAACAGTGATAATTTATAGATTTTAATCGAAAAATCAAAAGTCATATTATGAAATACAGAAAGAAACATGATTTGAGGAAACAAATCTTGATTTCTTAATATTTAACTTTCCTTCTCCGAAGTTTTTCCTGCTGCTTTGACTTCTAGCAGTAGTAGTGGTGGATATTAAGATAGCAGTCCATTTCACCTGAGGCTGTTGATCATTTAGTCATCCGAAACAGCTTCTTCTAAACAGTGTCTCTAGGATGTAGTTCCTCCCTCCAAGGGGAGTGGTCTTTAGTTAGATTATGTAAATCAAGAAATTCATTCATTATCACTGCATTGCTAATTCCTGCCTTAACCTGCAGAACCAGGAATCACACTGTGGTTTTCCTGCATGCAGCAAACATGAGAAGCCACCGTTCCTGTGTTTGCTTTAGTTTCTTGGGGGAATTGAATGAATGTAGATTCAAATCAGTGGGGGATTTGTTTGTCAAATTTTGCAAATCAGGCTGCAGAAAATGGAGTTTTACAAGCCATTTTCAGCAGTCTAAGATATCAAACTTGCTTCAGTTTTCAATATAATGTTCATACCGACTCTTTCAATCTTAATTTTGATTGATTACTTACCAGCAGAAGTTTGTACTGAAATCTTTCCTTTGTCCTCTTTATCCCTTGCTCACCTTTTCATTCTTTCCATGTCAATTATTAACATTGTGACGTTACTTGTTGCTGCAGTAACTTTGTTTCAATGCAGCTGTTGCCAGGTGAATTTTCTTCAGCGCTTGATTGTTACATACACAAAGATTTTATTAGATACCAGAAAAGTTTTGTTTCGGGCAGCAGTCCTCAACTTTATATTCTTATGAAAATGGTCTGTGCTTTCTCTAGATGTTTTATATGAAAACAAAATACAAGGGAAAATGCACTCTGTTGTTTCCAGGTTATGTATGGTAGGTTTTGTTAGGAAGATAGATACCAGGATATTGAAACCTATTGGATTAAATTCCCAGGGACAGATTTGCTGTGGCTCTGGTGCAGTAAAGGTTCACAAGGGGCTCAGCAGACAGAATGTGTCCAATTCATGTGTTAATTCAGATTTTCTTAGGTCTGTTTTTTTGGCTGGGAAGTGTTGCTGTAATTAGATGGTGAGTCTGGTGAAGCTGCATGTTACCAGACTGTGACTGTTGCAAGACACAAGACCAAAGTCCAGGTGCTTTCAGCTCTCTGACAGCATGCCAGTGGCCACACAGTACACACCCTAGGGTGCTTTTCTGCACTTAGAGCAGGGGCTGGTGGTTAATTCTGCAGAGACACACTTCCAGTTGTGACTAATTCACAGGTTTGAACTGATCATCCTAAGCGCAGGATTTAGGCAGCAGAGGCCCTTGCCACATATGCGCAGTTTAAAAGTTTCCTGAAGTATGCCTTGGCTGAGGTGAAACAACCTTTACTATCATTTTCTGTTTCGAGGCTTCAAGTTCCTGCTTGATTTGTGGTAGTTTCTGCCATGGAAACCCATGCAGAACATCAGCTCTGGAGAATTTCCTGATTTCTATCCCAAATTTAGTTAGTATCTTTCCACATTAGCTACAAACCTTTCTTCAGATCTCTTCCTAAGGCAGAGGACCTCTGTACTGCTCATTGCTCAAATTAGGTCCTCGTTGGCACAGTCTAAATGTTAACTTTCCAATGGCAGTCCAAGGCAGAGTGAGACCAAAACTAAATCACTTTCCTCTCTCCCCAAGTCCCCTTTCTCCCCCCTTCCCCCAACTCATTCATGGATTAAAACCAAAAGGCAAAGGGCCAAGTTTCACCTTCCGGGGAAAAACCCCAGTGTGACAGCCTGAAAACACTGCAAGGGTAGAGAGGAGCAGCTGGAGAAATTAAAAAAGAATGAAAAGCAAATGAAAAGTGGTTGCTTAAAACCATTCCTTCTCCTTCCTTTTCCCCATCATTTTTAGCACTCTTCTGAAAGCAGAAAACTGACAACTAGGTGCAAGTTCTCTGGTTTTTTTAGTAGCATGCTGTGGATTCCTGTTAATAGATATGAGGATGTGTATACAAGGATCCATGTAATATTTCCTGCTATGATGGGTGGATTTTTGGTTTTGGGGGTTTTTTTTTGAGTCTGAAATGGGAACAGAGAAGTACATTCTTTTGCTTTATTATGAAATATAAAATGATATATCCTGCCATGTACCTTTCTTAAAACATAGGATGCCATGAGATTATGATACATTCTTACCCATCGCTGTTATTGAAACTTTGGCTAGTTGATTTTTTTGCATGTCCCTTAAAATGTTGGTAGTTCCTGTTAGTTGCCCAGGACCTACTGATGAGCCCAGAACTGATTGTCAAGCTTCCCTACTTAAAGCTCAGAGAACAAGCTGCTTATGATGACCCAACAGAGATATAAGGGAGGTCTATGAAAGGGAGACTATTCAACCAGCCTTAATCCTTGTTTTCAGTAAGGCAGTGTCTTTAAGTGCAGACTAATTAGCGAATAGACACGGTTGTAGATTCTTGTAGACATGTCTTTTGTTGGCTTGAGATGAACTGAGCAGCTAATAAAAATGGTTTAAAATCTCTGCTTTCTTTACTTTTAATGCACTTTAATAGGGTATAGAGATGAGAAAACATAAATCAGAGCAGGTGCAAAAGTAAATATAAGTCATCCGACTACCTATGTTTGTATATTCCATTTAGATATTAGCAGTTACGCTTGTAGCTCCCATTCGTGAAAGTCTGGCCCTGTGGTTTTCAAACAACTATTCATTTTATAACCTCTGACATATGTCGATACTGAAAAAGCATGCCTTTTTTTTTTTTTTCCTGTTACAGTAATGTATTATGCAAGCATTACTTTGCATTTAAATAGTATGTTAAAGTCATCGATCACAAAGTGATCAATCAAGATAAACAGTTCTTCCATTTTAGCGCCAGGGAAACTGAATTCCAAGAGCTGAAGTGAATTTCCTTAAGAGTTGAGGGCATGCCTGGGACTAGAACCTAACTGTCCAGAGGGATGGTCCCCGTCTTTAATCGTTTGTTTATGATATCTTATTATATGTTGTATAATAAAACTTCAAGCAATTAGGAATAACCATCTGTACATTCTGAAAAGCATTTATGGTAAAGTTGAATGCAAGGACATGCATATGGGGAAACTGAGTTAACAATGAAGGACATGTAGTCATAGTTACCTGAAAGAGAAAGCATTCCTTAAAGATCAACAAAATATTTGAAATGTAATAAAAGGGTAAAAAAAATTAATAAAACAAAATTAGGAAAAAAAAAAAAAAAAAGGTTGTGGGTTTTTTTTCTGGTTGTATTTCCCCTATTATTTGCATATGACTTGACCTTGACACAATGAAGATAGGAAGCAGACAACTTGCTGTTCTACTATTTTCTAAATTAACCATAAATTCCAGTGATATTCAATAACAGTACCTTAGTTATTGAAGCACATAACCTTTTTGCTGCCTTTATCACCTGTATTATCGATAGGAGATAATTACTGCAAAGCAGCTGGCTGTTGGTTTTAGAGAGCATCAATTGTTCTCCTGTCCCAGCTGTTGGCTAATAAGGACAGTCAACACATCTGTTTCAACAGCTGGTAATTAACAAAAGCCTAATTGCTGCAACTCTTTTAACAACAAATCTATGAAAGAGTAGGGATGTGGAGGAATATTATTTACTCTGTGCTCTGCACTTTCTGTGACCAGTTTCTTTTTTCTCTTTCTTTTTCTACTTTGAACACCACTGCCTTTGTCTGGCACATTGAATGGCAGGAGAACACAATATGGTAATCCAGAGCTTAAGTTTTTCAGATCTTTGGTGGTGTTTCTTATTGCAACATTTCTTTGCTAAGTTGCAAGATAAAATGGATCAAAAGCATTTTGTGAAGTTTCATACAACAGCTACAATCCACAGCAGTATGCCAATGCAATAGGGCTGCCAATCCAGCAGCCTCCAAAAGAAAGTAATGGGTTTCCCCATTTGTGTATGAGTTTAGCCGCCCTGCATCCTTTCCCAAAAAAATGGTGTTATCATTCTGAAAGTGGTGGGGTTTTAAAGAGTTTTATTACTGCTGTTCAGATCCTTTGCAAAATTTGTTGCACAGTGATTTTTCTTTCTTTGATAAAACCTGCATACATTGGTCAGTTTAAAAGTTAATGCCAGGTGACACCTTGCGCTGCACAAATATCTCACCATTTTATCATTACAGAATTGGTGAGGGTTCTGCACAATCCCTGGCTAAATAGCTGCATTTATAGTATCAGTCAGCAAACACAAAGACATTTCTCTTAATTAGACTTATTCTATGTGTTATCCTTGTGTACGGCGCACATACTGGAATACTCGTCATTAAAGAGAGAGAATGCGTGTATACAAATACAGGGAAATGTTAATCTCATTGAAGTCAACAGTGAACTTCTGTTGGCTTCAATGGGTCAGGATTTTCCCTGCAAAACCAAATTTTCTTAAACGCTGGAGATGAATTTGGCATTCGTTATGTTACGCATGAAAAGAAAGTGTTCAAGTATTAATGAAACTACTGCCTGAAGTATTATGCAAGTCAGGCATGTATTACCAATTATGTGAATGACTGAGTCAATAAAAATTTCTAAGAAATAGCATTTAAAGGTGGCGATAAACTGATGATGGAAAAAATGAGATTCTTTGCTAAAAGTCAAGATCACTTGATTAAACTTGTCTCACTAATATTTCAGCTGGCAAATATTTCGGTACACTGAGTTCTTAATTGTCTGCTGGGTATTTTGAAAGGTATATAAGAAATTCTACCCAAGTGCTTGCCATCGACAGAATACAGATTGCATAATTAAAAATATTCTGGCAAGACACGTTTGGTTCAGCAGGTGTTCAAGTGAAGAAATGTATAATGGGTGCAGTGAAAAAGTATAAGATACACTTTGAACAAATGAAAACAAAAGCATTGGCTAAAATTCTACCTGTAAGGTAGTAACGTAGAGACATGTTTGGTGTCTGGGTTTATCAGGGCATGATATTTGTACACAACAATCTTTGGTGATTGAAATGGTTTCTTTTGTCTTGCTCAAAAAAGAGAAAAGAAATACACCTACATTAGATTATACTGTGGAAAATTGCTGGAGTATTTGGTAGTTGACAAAAAATATTTGTCTTTCCAGTGGGTTATTTTGTTTTATTTTGCAAGTTATGATGTTAAAGAAAATGACTGTGGGTAACATACCACTCTGCTCATTCCCTTCCCTTCCTCTTCCTTCCTCTGAAGATTACAAGAATTATCAGATATGCACGCAACTACCTTTTTTTCGAGTTGAAATGTAGCTGAGTCTGAGTTGCAACAGAAATTTAGACATGTTCTGCAACTACGCACCAAAACTTAGATAGGAAGTGAAAAGAATGTTTTTGCCTACAACAAAGAATCTAATCAAACAGGTCTGGGGAAATGTGATTACCTACCTCATATAAAATTTAGTGAACAGATTTTTGCAGAAAGGACCAGAAATCTTTTAGCATCAGAACATACTTGTGGGACCTGAGTGAAGGTAACTCACATCAACAGATCTCATCAAACAGTATAGCCTCCATAACAATCCGTGGAGGTGTCCATCAGCTGCTGATTCAATAGGAAGGTGCCATCTATTGATTCTTCTATACTTTTTTTCCACCAGATAAGATGGTTCTTATAAAGACTTAAATGTATGTTCTCATAAACACCTCTGTTTGCTTTTCTTTAATTTTAAATCCTCAGTCTGAGTTCCACTTGTATGGAAAGCATTGCAATAACATTGTGGAGAAACCAAGATTCAGGAGCTGCTCTGGTCAAAGTCAGCACAAGCTATTCACACTCAGTTTGATTGATCCCCTTTACACATCATGAATTACACAGATTGAAAGTGAAACTGTTTAAAATTTTCTGTTGAGGATCCTCTCATCACAGGAGACATGATGGTAACTTGTTCACAGTGTCTTTGAAATTCACAGTCACCCCAGCTGCACGAGTGGCTCAAGGTAGTGAAGCCTGCAGCCAGCCTCAGGAGCAGGCACTTTTTTCCAAGGAAAAAAGTGCTACATACAACATTAATCCAACTGGAGAAAGAACCTAAGTTTTCTTGCTATGTTGTCTGATCAGAACTTCAGATATCAAAAGAAAAGTAATACTAATAGACTTGCCAGATTCAAAGTTATTTTGAGCATTTCTTGGTAGTTAAGGTCTGCACATGTCAGTGTGGAGCATATACTCATGGATTTATTCTTATTCCTATTTTTCTTGCTAACAGATACATTTATTCAGTAATTATTCTTTTCTGAAGTGCAACAGTTGCTGTTGAGCTCAGCACTTTGATTCTGAATTTCTGTGTGTACAAAAATATCAGATAAATTTGAGTGTGTATACCTGTCAGTAAGTCATTTTACATAAGGTGAAGACCACAACGTGAAATACCAAATATTAACTCCAGCTCTTCCCTGCCTTTGCTTCCAAACCCTGGAAGAGTTATGGACTGAAGCCATCCCACTGAAGTCACTGGGACAATTAGTTTTTATAATCCTATGGCTTTTACAAAAGGTTTGTAGTTTAATCCTGATAGTGGGATTAGACACTGCTGCCTTCTGCAGAAGTACTGTCTGTCAAGAGGTAACAGTCATTCTGTTTCCTTGCATGAAATGTTATAATTTGGAGTGTATTATCACTTAGCATCAATTATAAGCTTTGAAGCGTAAATTGTTAGCTCCTTTTTGCTCAAGTTACTGCCTTGCGTGTTTTTTTTCTGCATGAAAGATCTCATATTTTCGTCTGAAAAAGAGACTTGTGAAATGTCGCAGTGTCTCTGCTGGAGTGGTGTTACACTGAAATCAGGGGTAAGGAACTGTAATAATGTCTCATAACAGAGAAGCCAAAGGGTAAACAAGTCCAAACATCAGTGGAAGGGCATGGCCAATGGCTGGTTAAAGATTAAAGCCAAGGACTTGACTATAAGGGGAAATCTGCAATAGACCTTGAGTAGTAAAGTAAGGTTAGAAAGATTCACCCAGGCCAGAATTACTTCTGCATTGCTGGAGTGGAGCTGTGGGTGACACCTGTTGAACAATCAAGAGTGCCTCAACAGCCTACTGGGAGTGAGAGAAGAAAATTGTCAAACTCATGTACGTTCGGTTTGTCAATCTTGGTCAAGTTTATTAAGCTTTTATTAGTTAACAACACCAATTATCTGTAGCTACTATAGTAACTAAAATAGGATCAGGGCATGGGCTTGCACACTGACATGCGACTATCTATGCTTTTTGTTAGAAAGCTTCCTGGCAGGGTTTTAACCCACTTTCCTGGACAATGCCTTTGAACAATACTGTGTACCAGGGCCTGTTCCTCTTTGACAATCCACTGTTAGTAGCCCTTCCTTTTAGGGGTGGACAGAAGAGAGCTTTTGACATGGTAACACAAAGCAGGTCATCCCAGTAGATCTCAAGACCAGACCATGGTTTCTGGATGGTTCTTTTTAGCAACAGAGGTGATTGCTCTGGTCAGTTTGGGGTCTGTTAGTGGAGCCTGAAAATGTACCAGCCGGAGAGCCCTGAAAGCACACGCAGTTTCTGGCTGCAGCACAGATAAAGCATGTCTGGCTGTAACATGAACTTTCTTCTGTTCTTCTGCCAATTCAGTTCCACCCCGAACTGGATAGGACACTTTTGGGGCTGAGGGGAGCGTTGTTTTTATTGAATAGGGTCTTTGTTACTGCAAAGCTTCTGAGACAACATTACAACACTACTTTTTGGATCCTGTGCTGACGACTTGCTGTTCGTGGCAGATACTGACTCGATATCCTAAGTGTCCAAAGTCAGTTGCATGGACAGCAGGTTTACCGTGGGTGCTGACATTTGAAGCTTTCCCAGACTAATCTGCCAGGAGGTCTCAGGCACTACCTGGAAGGCTTCTTCAGCTCACTCCAGCCTACACAGTCGTTTCCTTCTTGATTTCCCCTAAGAAGATTGCCAGTAAAGTTTGTTATATAGTGTAATAGTCTTCATGGTGAGTGTGAAGCAATTCACATCTCTGAGTTGAGCGAAACATGTTTGTTACTAAAGTAGACCAGAGAGGTTTTTTCTTCCTTGTTTTAAGATTACATTTGATAACCTGGTCTGCCTTTGAAGGGAGAAAATCCCTTTTTAGTCCAGTTACCTATGCAGCTGTAAAAGGGGACATAAGAAGGCTTCCTCAGATAAATAGTATACACCATGCATAAAACAACGTGCTTTATTTTCCCTTCAAATAAGACAGATTTCTCTGTATTGCTGATGTCTTCCCATTGTTTATTCAAACTTGCATCTTTCCAACTGAGTTTTAGATCAGAAACAAAATGTCTCATGTCACTAAGGCCAAACCTGAATTACAGAACATGGAGAAATGTGACCTTTCCATATGCCCACAACTTTAAGCAGTCTTTATTCTGGGAGGTGAAGGAATTAACTTAATTTTGCTGTTTTCATGTAGTTTCTAAACCCATAGCTACTATACAGAAATAACTTTTCCTAATGGCTTTTTGCTCCTCTGTTAAAACAATGTCTTCTTGATTGTTTTATTTTTATTTTCTTTTCACAGTGTGCACCATGGTTTAGTAGAGAGACAAATATCTACCTATCTGTATATGGAGACCTAGATACTTGCTACTTAAAATTGCACCTCCAGCTTGTGTTGTTGATAAAATACCTCCTACAAAAGGGTCACCATCTCTACACATGACATTTGTTTATGTGCAAAGCTTAATCCAGCTATGAATGTATTTTGGAGATGTCATCCTTGAAAGTTTTCTGGAGTCTTTTTGTTGTCACTAAGGTTATACCTTACCTGAAATAAGCTTTGTGGTGTCTTCAGGTAGTTACCCATATGCACATTGTAGGTATGGACTATGGTATCTCTAGGGTTTTTAGCAAACAAATGAAAATCATAAATAAAACCTTGACCCTGGGAAGTGAGTTAGTTTTGGGTCAACCTCACAGGGGCAGAATTCCAAATTAATCTTTCTCACTCCATGAATCATTCCTTATAATAAAATGGTTCTGTGTATTAGTCTCACACAATCATCACATGCCTTGCATTGTCCTTTGAATAGCTAATTTTTCCTGCAATTTCAATATAGTGTATATTCCTTGGAACAAGTATAGGATGTTACAAAATAGTACTGCAGATGATGAACAAACTTTGTATCAGCATCATATTTATGGTTAGATGAGCAAATTCTTAATTCTCACTGAAAGATATCATGAGCGTTTCATACAGACACTTTCTTGCATAATGTGGTAATGGACTGAATCTGCCTGTAATATGTGCTCATTTGGGCACATCATTAGGTGAACAAGTGAACTGCTTGTCAAATACTGCTGGTACAGTGCATGCTTCCCAGTGTGATGTGACCATGCAGTACAAGAATGAGACTTTCACATCTTGGGCATAATGGTTCAACCAGTATTGCTTTAAGATAATTAGTAGATATTAAGTTTGTTCTTATTGTAATAAAATGAACCAGATATGTACCTGGTCTGGGCAAAAATACTATTGGAGCCTTTCATTTTTTTTTAACAGAGCAATAAAAAGTTATTTGTTGATTTTCTTTTTTCCGTTATTGTACAATCTGCATAATATTTGTTGTGGCCAGTTGCTGTCATCCCAGTCACAAGAGAACCTCTCAGAAATGAGTGACTGTACAAGCAATATTCATATGTTATGATCATGTATTCTTACTGGGGAATTTGTGTTGTGATGAAGACAAGAGTCTGGACCCCAGATAGCAAGTTCACTGAGAAGCTCCCTAAAAATATTAAATTAGGGATAGTGTAAAGATTGAGTTGGGAAAGGGGTCATTAGGTAGACATGCAGTACAACATTTCTTAAAAATGACAGTTCCATTTTGGAATAAAAGGGAGATTATGGTGTTACTATTTGTAATTCCAGTAAGAGAAAGCATTAAGACATTAGTTGTAAAGTAGCTGAAAAAGATGCAGTTATACATACTGAAAAGCCAGTGTTTATGCACTCACATCATAGGTGAAAACCCTGATTTCTGCTACCTGATCCAAGTTGGGCACCCTCAAACATTTTGATGGCTGAGTTGTGAAGTTAGTCTCCTTTCCCATGATGCATCCTCTGTCTGGATTTGCTTTTCACATACTTAGCAGTTTGATAAAAAATTATTTGTGCTGGTTTCCATAAACCAATGGAAAGCACCAGAAACTTCGGTAATTCACAAGACTTCAGAGCAGAGACGTATTCTTGCTGCTGGGATTCTGCTGTTTCCAGAGTTAACCCAAAGACTGGAACTCAACATTAGGTTTCTGCATCCAAAAAAAATAACTAATTACGTGGCTGGAAAGGAGTTCTCTCTCCTATCAGAAATTCTGCCTGACATTCCTCAGAAATATTTCCATCTAAACCAATGCATCCTCGCAAGACATTATTGTCCCAGTGAAACAATGCTTTTTATTAAAAAAAAAAAAGTTTCAGAAAAATTTCATTAACTGATATTTATTCTGACCAACAATAGTATTAGATTGTAGAGTAAAATCTTATTATGGTTAATTGTTTGATCCTGATGCAAACTCATAAAGGTCATGTTTGCTGTTGAGATCTCATTCCTTTGTGCTCAGAGGGAATGTCAAAATGGGTGTGGTTGTGGCGGTGCGTTGGGGGAAGCTGTGGCTTAAAGGCTGTTAGCATTCCCACCACCCCCAGTTACCCTGAAATTCACACCCACAAACAACCTATAGCCCGTTCTGCAGGGTAGTTTTTCTAGCTGTACTGATCTTCCACAGCAGCTAAGGTTCATCAGGAATCAGTAATATAGTTCCTTGATTTACTCTAAGTTAAGATAAGCTTACTAAAAACTAGTTCTGTTAAAAATGATGTGTTGAGAAACAATTTTTCATGAATTTCTAATGATTTCAGTTAGTATTCCAAACTTTTCAATTTAAGGTTATCTCCCAGAGGTATTATTTGGTCAATATTAGAAACTACTTTTCAAATTTCAAAAATTCAACATGAAGCTTTAATTTTACAATTTAAATTTGGATTTATTATTGCTAATGATGTCTTTCATAATTTGTTAATAATTTTTAACACCTACTATAGTACAGTTCTAATTTTCACTTTTCATTTTTAAAATCGTCGAGGGCAGCTGGCACTTAAATGCAAGTTGAAACACTTTATCTAATTTTCTAGGTCAACGTGTCCCCTGTTTGCATTGTAATGAAAGTTTGACACGTTAGCACTATGATTTAAAAAACAAGGAGATCACTTAGTGTGTTTAATATTAGCGTGCTAGGCATTTTCAGTCCCCTCGTGTTAGCTGGTGTCTTTTTCTTGACCCTGAAAACCTCTGATCCCCTAATTAATAAGACAAGTGCTTATATTCTTTTCTAGATCAAAGCACCACCTGCTTTTATTGGTGGTGGAACAGTTTGGTGTGTTGACACTCTGATACAGAAAATAAGATGAGCTGTTGTAATCTACACTAAGTAGCAGCTGCTAATGTAAAAATAACAGAATGGTTAGAAGCTGGATGTCATAATGTGTCACAACATGACCCACTCCATCACGTGGTACATGCTTCTCTTAGTGACATGATGTGTAAAATGTAAAAGCAGTAAAAATAGTGTAAGATAAAAATATTTCTTCAATAGTTTTAAAACATTTTTTCCAAAGGGTTTTTGGTTTGTTTTTTTTTTTCTTGCTTATTCATTCTAATTCAGCACGAAAGAAACCTTTGTTTCGCCCTCCTAGTCTCCTACTGCACTGGAAAGACACCTGACCTCTTGCTGCCCACCTAACCTGCTAATATCAATAGAAACATACTTCTGCCCCATAAGAAATGGGGCAATTCTCAGTTGTATATTTGTGGCTAGATTCCATTTCAGACTCCAGATAAAATAGAACCGAAGGAGCAGAAAGACATCTTACTGCCATCTTTGCACATTATACAGCTCTACTGAGTATAAATGAGTTCATAAATTGCAGAAATTACCTTTGAAGCTCTCCAGAATCGCCATCCAGCTTTCTTCTAATCCATAGGAATATCCTGGATCAGTAGCAGAAAAAGCTGTTGATAGCAACTACGACTGAGTTAAGGAGTACTTGCATGTTTACAGGCATCTCAGTCAAGGTGGTGGAAAATGCTTTGAGTGGAAAGGGTATCAGTTCTAATTGGATTGGTTATAATTGCAGTAAGAATAAAGTAGGAATAACTCTTATTAACTCTTAGAGTTTACTTATAAAGCAAGAAAATTATATCTTTAGAAAACAGATACAAAGACAAATGAAAATTGCCAGAGGTTAAGCTAAATTGGCCTTTGGAAAGGAAATTAAAACAAACAGTAATGTAACAACTGAAATGAGAACAAGGAAAGAGGAAATTTGCCATCGCTCTGAGAATGGCACAGAGATCAAGGATAATCCGGATCTGTGTGATTTTTTGTTTTTTTTCTCTCAGCATTGGGCCATATTGATGTCAACTACAAGGACAGGGGTTAAGAAAAGTGAACATATGGAAATGGAGTACATCCTAGCTGTTCAACAGATTATTGTGTTCAGATTGGGATAATGGAAGGTTTCTATCCCCGGTTCTGAAAGAGCTTATACCTGAAATTACAAGAATGATAGTGAAGTTCTTTAATAAATCCTGTGAGGCTGTGTACAGTGTAATATGACAGGGAATTAGCAGAGGCAGCATCTATATTTAGAAGGGCAAAGAAACAGAGTTCTGACAATTGTAGACCAGTTAGACTTTATTGTGAGGCTTCGGAATAAATTTGGGAGAAAAATGATTTTAAAGCATGGATCAATCAACAATGGATTGAAGTACAACTTTCACCCAAGATCATGCAAGAATTCTTCTTTAGTATGATAACTGGTTATTTAGACAAGGAAACTTGTTAAATATAAGTTAACACATAAGCTTCATGTGGTGCCATATGGAAAATTATTCATTACAGTGGAGAATGTGTATATTGTTATTTTACAAGCACACACAAGCTTAATGTGGGAAATGCTGCTTGCTGCTGAGTTTACCTAGCATCTCTTGTTTGGAAGGATGGGCATGTTGAGCTCATGTCTGTCTGCAAAATTTCATGTACCCATGAAGGAGATGAGGGATTAGTGAAAGGCAATAAGGAACTAGTTAGCAGGAAGGCAACAGCAAACAGCTTTGAAAGGAGAAACGTTAAGGTCGAAGGATTTCACTAGTGGAATTTCACTCGAATTTCTCACCAGTTGGTGCTGAACCAGTTTTATTTAATGCTGTCATTGAGAACCTTTGGCATAAAGAGCAACAGTGTACCAACAAAATTGCTTGATGATGCAGAGCTGGGAGATGTTATTAATACAAAGTGGAGACATTATTCAAATAAAGTTCAAGCTATCTTGTAGAAAGATTGGAATGGCCTCAAGTACTGGAAAAATAAAAGCAGTGGGGTGGAATTCAGTGGTACCAAGTGTAAGGTATTATTGTTCCAGTATGATTAAGAGTTTCCACTGTTAGCTGGGTAATACCAGTGGGCAGGAGAACAGACGTGTATCAGAGGGTGACTATGAGCAAAAGGGATGCAAGAATGTATCACATAATACATTTCCACCAGAGTTAGGGCATACTGCTAGCAGAGTACTGATGAGAGATGCATTTGAATTGATCAGGAGAATACAGAGCTTGCTTACTGAGAGGTAACACAAAAGGTGGTTTGTTTAGCCTATGTAAGGAGGGAAAAATACATGCTTTCTATAAATATATGTAGGTGGAAGTATATATGCTTTCTATGAATGCATGAAAAAAAAACAGTAAAAAGATAGAGATATGAAGATATATTATTCAAGTTCATTGAATTTTTTTTTCCTTCTGTTGGATGTTGAAAAGCATTATAAAAGCCATCTGTCACCCACAGGGAACCTGGCAGCATAGGATGATGTGTGTTCTTACCTTTCAATTTAGATTAGAGTTGAGGATGCTCATGTTTGCCCTAGAGGAATCAGAAAAAGATAAAAATTAGGTTTACTGTCCGTTTTCCTTTTCCCAGGTCTTGTATTTTTCCATTCTTTGGCTTAAGAAAGCATACAGCATTGTTCATTTAGATATTTTGAAACAAAAGCAATAAAAAATAATCAGTAATGATATTTTCTTAGTCAAGATCAGGCTGGTTTAGGTCTGATAGATAGCAATTAGCAAAATTTAAATTTTGGCAAGTTTGCTGAAATGCAAAATGGAATAGGTGTAAAACCAAGAATTCTCTTTTGCTGGGGGAGGGGAGGCGGGGGGATGGGTCATTGAAAGGGAAAGAATCTATCCACCTTAAACCAAATATGAAAGCAGAGGATCTTGTGGGCAAAATAAAATTGGGAGAAAGAGACCATATCCCAGTGATCTGTGATCTGTTTAACCTTTTCTGGGTTAAACAGGAACTTCACTGAGGGTGACCCCAATACCAAAGTGGTGACCAACCTCACCTTTACATTGACCTTTTTAGGGAAAACCACCAGAGGCATCTGAGTGTAATTCTTTCTTCTCTTGTTGCACCTTCCTTACTCTACCTTCCAAAAAAATTTAATCAAAACTTACCCATTTCTGTAAAGAGTTCTGATTTCCAGAGCTTGACACTTTCCAAAGGAATAATATTTTGTTACAAAGGTCCCAAGCAGCTATTATTATTACTAGAGGTGAGCTCATGTAGGATTTTTGCCATTTGCGTTATGGATAGATTTCAATATACATTAGAGGAGTCTTCCAAATGTTTTATAGTAGTGAAGGCATCATTATTTTAGTTAGCAATTTAACTTTGTGTGAGGCACTATTTTGCTTTCCTTCTTCTAGTGAAAGAAGATGTCTCTCTTTTGAGAGTATATTTGAGTCATTCCTTTGTATTCACCACTCTTCAGGTCTGTGAATGATGGGGTGTTCTGTTGCATGGCTGCACTCTGTGCACAAAAAAATCTTGTGCTTGAATTTTTATTGGTCTCACGCAGCTCCCTAGAATCAACCCCACTACACGCTACTGAGGAGGTTAGCAAATGCCTTCATTTCTTCCCTTCACTTTTTGTAGCTGTTTTGGGGGTTTGTTTGTTTGCTTGTTTTATTCAAAGCACCTGATTCAGCTGTTATTTTTACTGGTGCAAACCCAGTCAAATCAGTGCAGTTTTCTCTGAAAAAAACTGAGATAAATAAGAGTCTTCATACTCTAGTGCCTTCTGACTTTTGTCCTGAAAAGCAAGTGGAACATTAGTTCTATATTTTATGATAGTTCTCCAAAGAGACTAGCTGTTAATCTCTCCATGAGTAGGTGTGTCAGCTGCAAACATTTCCTTCCAGTCTACTATTTCAATCACACTTCACAGTACACTGAAAATTGGCAAGGATGTTAATTATTGGCCTCTAGAACAAACCACCTACTTTGATTCAAGCGTGTTTTCCAATTTTTAAGAATGTTGTTTCACCTACAGAACAGTATAATTACAGAAAATAGCTTGGTTTGGCTAACATCCTTGTGTTCTGTGAGTTCTGCTTGCAAGGCAGCAAGCAGCACTAGACAAGAGCCTCACCTGCAGAGGATTTTAACCTCTTGTTGGCAGGAGTTAGGGCTTGCCAGCACCCAGTACATTGTTTTCAGTATCAGAAGCTCTAAGCTACTGTCACTCAGAGGTTAAACATTAACACTTTCTGCTTTTGAAGCTGAAGGAACTCTCCATACAGTAAGAAAGCTTGGTTTATTCCCTATTGAACTTCCTATAAAAATTTTATGAATGTCCGTTGCAGGAGCAGTTACAGTGGTAGGTTCTGTACGCAGGGCAGTGCAAAACCCTGCATGCAACGTGACACACTGAACAGCACAGTGCAGAGACTGGTTGTGTATCTGCATTTGTGCAATGTGGTGTTTAATAAAATTTGCCAGGAGTCAGCCGTGTATCCAGGACATGATTAATCAACCAGCAGAATAAATTGCCCATAGATGACTGGGAGTTGACAGTAAACAGTAAAGCACCTGCCTTGAAGACTTAAAGTCTTAGTAGACAAACAGGAAACAGAAGCAAGTGGGAGCCCTGTTTTAGAAGAGAGATTTTGAGGCATACAGACAGGGTTGTTCATGATTATACAGGGAGTTTGGCAGCACTAGAGGCTGAACTCTGTGCATTTCCCTTCATGTATTCATAGCTCATGTAACAAGCCTTTAATTTACCAAGAAACTTTTCCACAACGCTATCCTGAAGAGTTGGCAGAATCTGCAGTCAGCATTTCTCACACATGTACCTCTCGGTTTGGAGCTCTAAAATTTGTACAATTAATAACTTACACCATGAATTAAAAACACTGGAAAGCAGCCCAATGCTCAGGCTCATGTGTCAAAGAATTGCTGTGCAAGCCCAGTCTTATTTGTTGTTACAACAATTAATCATCCACTGATTTCAAGATAATTTATATGGTACCTGGGCCCTCAAGGGAGTCCTGCAGTGCTACTGAAACTGGACATTGAAAGTTACTGGTGATTAACCTTTAGGGCCCTATTAAATATACATGAGTACTTACTTCTCCTACCTCCTTTTTAACCATAAGGTCCTATTGGGACTGGCTACCTTCCTGACTTACAAGCCACGTGCTGCAATCTCCATAATGGCTGTGAGTCACAAGCCCTTCACAGCATATTGTGAATAAACAACGGGAGTGGAAATATCCGGGAGGGTTCACAGGTGGGAGATGACAGTGGTTGCTCACTGATTCCCTCACTCCATTATAATCTGGATCCTGGGTGAGAATGTACCCAGATCCCAAAATGAGCCAGTGGTGCCAGTCTTGTCAGCCCCCATTGCCTCATTGTCTACCACCGCTCAGTGTGCCGGTTATCTGGCAGCTCTCCTACTGGTAACATCAGCCAGTGGCTCTCACCAAAAGAGCCATGCTGAATAGCTGGAAAGCCATGTGCAGACCAAGAGTCACACACTGGTTGTTTGTGGCCAAGTGCCTTGCTTCACTCGCTGCATGTTGCTCAATAGTTTTGCACTATAGGAACATATCAATATAAAATATGTTGATAAACACTTGGCTGAACAGAAGTCTAACCTTAGCCATTTAAAAAGTTTACCATACACATGGGGGAAGCCATTCAAAGCATCGTTCTGCTGAGAGGAAAAAAAAACAACAAACTAGAAACAATTGCAGTGCTAGAGCAAGAAAGTTTTTTTCATAAGAGTTAAATAGGCAGTGTTATAAAACAGTATAGCTTTAATAACTTTATAACAGAGCATGGCTCAAATGAATACACAGAGGATTGTTAAGTTTTCAAAGCAATATGGATATTCTGAATAAATTGTTTATAATTTTTTTATCACTTCACAGGCAGAATTGATAGCCCTGCAACAAGAAAAAGAGGCTGCTCTTCAACAGTGCAAAAAATTAGAAGAAGAAATCCAGACATTGCGTGTTTATTACAGGTAAAATAATTAATACTAATATAAATCAGTGACTCATAGGGGAAATTTTCTGTACTGTGTCTGAGTGAGGAAATGGCCTTATCAAATAGGTATTTGTTGGAAATGTGAATACATCAATGAATCAAGGCTTGCATTTCTGCTTTACTGCTCACCAACCGTTTCTTTAAAATAGAAGTCCCTTTCCTATAGCCTAAATTTTCTATTAGTTTCTGCTAAGGGAAGGGGAATGTTGCTGGCAGTCAATTCTCACAAAAATGAAAGAGCTGTGTTGTAGCAATGTTTTTTGCTTAAAAACTTGAGGACAAAAGAACTGGTTGACAGCAGGTTTTGTTTCTTCCCTGTTTGCTGCACTTACGTAACTTAGTCAACATATATTTAAAAATAATAAAATCTGTAATTATAGAAGACTGATTTCTTTTTCAACACCAATATAACATATGTGTTTCAATTCCTTACGTCCTGTAGCAGTATGGAGAATGAGAGAAATTGCCCTTCTCTCATTAATTTAGGTGGGCTGCAATGAACATTTGCATGGATCAGTGGGTTTTAGTCCCTAAGGAAAAGCTCTGTGTGGTCCAGTGAAGGAGTTAGGTTGTTTTATGGAGTGATGTTGGGTTACAGCTCTCATTTCATGCTGACCTCCTGTGTGAGAGGGAATACAGAGCTGCCAGCAGGTTAAAGGCAGGAGAATTGGCATCAGCACAGCAGAAACTTGTGAATCTGAAGTCTGAATGTCTGTGATGAGGGATGTGGGCTGCAGAGGTAAATAATAAACGTAGTGTGAATATTACGTTCATTGGAAATAAAGAGGACTAGTTAGTTACGACTAAAAAGCATCTGCAGCAGCAGAACTGTGTATGTTTTCAGTGTTTCAGCATTTACGAGTGAAAAATACTCAGGTTTCTAGAGGTTTTTTGAGTTTCCCCTTCTCATTAAGTTTATTAAAACCTTGGAGGGAAGTTTCAAAACCAGCTTTTGTTCCTAAATCTCATAGGCATTTATTTAAGGCCTGTTAATAGTGAATAGAAACCCCAAGCAATTTGTGATTATTGCTTTTAATGAATTTGGTCAGCATTTAGTGTGTGCACAAATTATGGTATGATTTACCAAGCTAGAAAGAAATTATTATAGTGCCCATATCACTCATTTAAATGGATTTTGTAGAATCATTTAAAAACTGAAATGCAATTTTGTATTGATATTTCAGAAGTTAAGAGTTTGCTTGTGTTTGTCTCTGCACATTGCAGGAGATTTTTCATTGACTTAAGAGTTATATTTTTGACACAGCATATCAAGTTTTCACTAATACATAGCATTTAACAACTGGAGTAGGCAGCAGTTGCAGTTTACTCCTGTAAATGCTTTAAATCTCAAAAATGTTAGCAATCATGACTTGCAGGAATCATCATTAGAATGTACCATGTTACTAACTTAAGGCCTTTAATTTGAAAAGGCAAAATTTCACTATAAGCTTGATGATGGCATTAGCAAGATTTAGCCATAATGTGTGGAAATGTTCACTTGAATATCCCCTGGGGCAAGAACTGTTGTATCACTGCTAAGTTATACAAGTTACATACTAATTCAGAACATCAAAACTGAAAGACTTTTATCTCCTACTTCACTGTCCTTAGAGGATTTATTTTTTTTTCTAATGCATTCTGAAGTGGACCCAGAGAGTCACACACAGATTGACTGAGGTTGGCAGGGACCTCTGGAGGTCATTTTGTCCAACCCCCCTCTCAAGGAGTGCCACCTAGTTGCCCCGGACTATATCCAGTTGAGTTTTAAATATCTCCATGGCCAGAGACTCCACAGCCTCTCTGTATAGAAACACTGAACGTACAGAGACATGGCTAGGAAAGCCAAAGGCCACCTGGAGTTGAACTTGCTGAAGGATTTTAAGAGCGACAAAAATGACTCCTAGTAGCACTGGTAGCCTTGTAGCTATTTTAGAAGCTAGAGCAACAAAAATGACTCCTAGTAGCACTGGTAGCCTCGTAGCTATTTTAGAAGCTAGCTATTTTAGTGCCTAGTAGCAATGTTTGAGGTTTCAAGCCTATCTTTTGCCTTGGTTAGAAATTAATTACACCATTATGAGTACTATTATGAACTTCTTAACATTCTGGTCACGGTTTTCCTTATGCTGCGTGAGCATCTGCATCCTCTGTCATCCAATAGTGTAGCAGTACTTCGAACACATGCCAAATGAGACAGATAAAGAAAAGAATATGTCATTTTTGCACAAAGCTTTGGGGGCTGTATCAGACCAAGGGTGGGATGGGCACAATAATCATGAATGACAAAGCAGAGAGTGCATTTCCCAGGTCATCCCAAATGAGTGAAAATTTACTCTTAGTTTTGTATGTTCAAGCTAGTTAAGGAATGCTTGTGTAGATGTCTGTTGGGTCTTTTTATTTCTGTTTAGTGTTTCCCATGCCATAGTAATCTAGAGTAAGCACTGAGAATGTTTTTCAGGCAGCCTACTTTGAAGCGAGGTGAAAGTTTGGTGCTTTGATCCGGATGAGTTAGCTAGATGATTTGCTGTTCAAGACTACATTTCCCTGGATTTATTTCTCTTTTGGACTTTAGAGCTCCCCAGTGAGCAAAGTGTAGGCTTCTGCTCCTGCTCCACTCGTCATCTGTAGAGCTGCAGTGAGACACCTTATTATGCAGGGTGCACACTTCCTTCACCTACTGTTCTCTTATGTTTGCCAGCTTCTCACAGCTTCTGTCATCTCTGTGGTGCCAGCATAACAGCAGCTTGGGAATTTTGGCTTCATTTGGTGCCTTCTCCTCCTTCTGCTCTTAGGTCTTCCTTGGCCTTAGAAAAAGCATTTTCTCATATTTTTCTTGTTTGTTTCCTTGTTTTAACTGAGATTTGTACATCATCCCTTAACTTGGGAAAAACAAATTTAAGGAAAAAAAAAAAAACAAATGCTAGAGGCTAATATTGAAGTGTGCAAGGGACACCTAAAGCCGTGCCTTTTTACACAGCCACTTTTTAGGGGTTTGGTTATAAAAGTAATATAACATTAAAATGTATATTTTTATACTGATCTGTCTTTCACTAACACTAGTATAACCCAGAATAAGCCAAATAGCATTTCAGTATGCAAAATTAGGGAAGGGATGTTTAGGTCCAGAATATCTGTATGTGTGAACATGCAAATGTATGTATGCACAGGCATGCTCAAAGGAGAGAAACAAGTGGAGACCTTCAGGAAGAAAAACAAATCTCTTTTTTTTTCTCCAGGAGAAAAATTCCTGGTATGTGTGTAGAATACTGCATCCAGTTTTGGGTACCCAATAAAAGTAATCTATAGGTGGGAGTGAGTTTGGCAGAGGGCCACCAGTATGGTCAGGAAGCTTTAGCATTTGCACTGTAAAGGCAGACTGAGGGTACTGGTTTTGTTCAGCCTGGGAAAAGGAAAAATATCTTTATTTGGTGGCTTCAGGAAGACCTAACAGCAGCCTGACAATGTCTATGGGGAGGTTATCAAGGACGGGTTCTTCACAGTGCTGTACGACAAGAGGATGAGAGACAACAGGCTTGCATTGAAACAGTTTCAGACTGGGGAAATTTTTTCACCATGAGAGATGCCTATCGTTGGAACAGGTTGCCCAGAGGGTTTTGCCATCTCCATCTTTGGAGATTTCCAGTGTGTGACTTGATAAAGTCATAAGTAACCTGGTCTGATCTTATAGTTGATATCCCTTTGAGAGTGAACTTGATTGGATTAGAGACCTCCAGTGATCACTTCCAACCTGAAATAGTCTATAATTCTGTGATCTGGTAGCTTCTGCTGTTTGAAGGTCTTCAATTTTTTTCTCCAACTGTGAAAGAAGTCTGTGTTGTAAACCATATTTCTTTGCAGATGAGGTAGAAAGTGAATCCTAGATGAAACTGGAGTTTCATGGAAGGCCTGAAAGACCCAAACCAAAATTAAAAAGAGCTTTTTGGGAATAAATGATGGAACATTGGTTCCCATCTGGATTTTGACTTTCTGGAAAGAAAGCACGTCCCAGAACATTTCTAGCCTCCTTTAGAAGGAAAGAGAAGTGAAAAGGAAGAAAAAGAAAAGGAGGAAGAATCTAGTTCAGATACAGAAGGGAGAGGAAATTGGCTCCAAATATAGTTGGGCAGGTTCTCTACTTCTGTTTGTTCTTTTTATGTTGTTTCTGTCTCATGTCTCAAAAGGAAAATGATATTTTCTGGGTAGTAACCTCAAAATACATATGAGAAATGAAAATTTGCATAACAGTTAAGAACAGGATAGAGTTTCTAGTTTACTAATATATTTGTTTCATTATAGTACTCTTTAAGCTAGGGATTAATGCAAATCATAGATCCTTGGTGACAAAAGAAGGCTATATCCAAATAATCACTTTTGAACTATGTGGAAGTGTTAATCCCATTACCTCTTTCTCACATAGCTCTTTTGTTTGAACATCATCACAAGTTTTTTATTTGTATATTTTTTTATATGGTCTGATTTTTATAGTCAGTTTCAGTAATGCTTCAGAAGTGTACTTCTACATGTTTAAATGCTGACATAGAGATATGCTATTGCATACTCCTTTTTTTTCACATATTAGCTAAAACATCACAGCTGTGTATGAGTATTTCTCTATATAGGGAAAGATATACATTTCTTTCCAAATTACTTTTTTTTTTTAATGTCTGCAGTATTTCACTGAAGGGACACCAGAAGTTTTCACAGGCAAATAATTTGAACAAATTTTAAGTAGTACAGTAAAAGGTACACCTCTTAACATATCAACCTCATTACAAAGAAAGATAAGACAGCAAAATAAAAATGCAGGACTATCCCTATTTAAAAGTATGGTTTTGGTAGGTTTCATGTTGGAGTCAGATGCAGCGATACTCGATTCAGTAAAATTGTTTACTCTCCAACTGCGTAAGATATGTACATCTGCATTAGTTCACACACCTTTGAATGAAGCTGCTGAGGATAAGACTTGGTTTGTCTAGGCTTGGCATGCTTTTCGTAAGTTTTAGTAGTTATTTCAATGACAATTTAAGAGCTTCCTCTGCTATTTAATCAAGTGCTCTAAAAGCCATCTATTTGCTAAGTCTTATGTTCATGGCAGAGGAGGAACAGTGAAAACTTGTTGCAATGCTCCATGGTCTCTGTACATGGATATGTAATGGTGTAATTCTTGCTGTTAGACTGTTCCTCTCATTGCAGTTTTAAGGGCTATTACATTAAAAACTATAAATTATTTCTACCTAACATGTCAGTATTCATCCTCTTGTATTCTATTTGATTTGCAGCCACTGCAGTAGCAAGTCAGAATACAACTGGCTAAATACTCAGTCTTCTGTTCTCTGACTGACCCCTGCTCAACCATTTCAGCCTGTTTCTTCTTCTGTCTGTCAGTCTTTTTCAAAGATTTCTTCAGTCCAGATTTCTCACAGGGGGACATGATGTGTAGCAGAAGATTGGTCTGTTCTAACATCCAGCCTCCCATTCTAAACGAACTGGAACCCATTTACAGTGCCATTAGGGAGGTTACAACCACTAGCACAGAGTGGGGAGCTCAGTCCTTCATCTAAGGCAACAGCAGAACACCCTGAGCACCTGTCCCAGCACTTTACCTCAGAGAAGTGGTCTTTTCATGGTAGTGTTTTTATTTCACTTTTTCAGTTACGGCCATTGACTCATTTTCCTGCTCTTATCTTCCTGTCTGCTCACTACTATTCTGGCAGTTGCTGTCGTTGTTCCAGTATTAGTTGCTTTAGAGGTAACTTGGTATAATTACAGTCATTAAGAATGACCAGATAATGATATCACTGTAAACCTACTGTTGTTTTTGCATAACAATTTTGGAGAGATCAGGGAGGAGATAGCAGTTTGGAGAGATGGCAGTTGTGTTTGAAGTATTCTCTGCCCTTGCAACAGTGAATTCTATTTTATCTAAGAGTTTCAGACACCTGACATCAAACATAAATCTTGAGCTATTAATTTTCCCGCTTCCAAGAAGAGGAGAGATTCTTTTACACCAAAGAGATGAGGTGCTTGCATCCATGATACAGCGGCAGACTGTATGATATACCTTCTTGTGAAGGGACCTAACCTACTCCAATTTGATATGGCCAAACATACAGAAAACAGTGGCTTTGTAAGGGAACACTAACTTTTTTTTGTCTTTCATTATTATAAAAACCTCAGGTACTATCCAAACTATATTTCTTAGTTTATTCTCTCTATATAAAGTCCCACTGATTTCTGTGGGAGACTTGGACATGCAATGAACAGATTTAGCCATTGTTTGTGGTTTGGTTTGTTTTTTTTTTAATGTGCATCCTGTCTATTGAACTGGGTGCTGAAACTGGTCAAAAATGAGGGAGTATGTTGTCTTTTAAATCAGATTGGTTAAAACGGCACCTTCTCTGAGCAACCCTTGGAGGTTTCAGTGAATTTTAGTCAATTTCTGAGGGCAAGGAGAGCCAACATCCTGGTAGTTTGAACTTGGGATTTAGAATCCACAAGTTCAAGCTTCTCTGTTATCATGTCACTTTTCAGTGAGGTGCTGCAGCCCTGAAAGAATTGGGATCTTAGGCTGTATGTCTTTCTCACTTTGCTGTTCTATAAGCAGTTTCCCACCAGTAAGCCCCTCTGTCTTCTTTCTCTTTGTCTCCTTATTGCTTGTGCAATTGCAGATCTTGTTAGCATTACAGAAGATAGAAGTCCAGGGTTTGGAGATTGTTTCATGAACAGGATCAGACAGCTGAAGGGGGACAACAGATCAGTAAGTTGCTCTGCTTTGGCAAAGCAGCTGCATGAAGTTTTACTGGCACTACTGAGACAGCTGTATTTTGCAGTGTCTTGGAGACGGTGAGTGGTTGAGGCAGAGCCCTACCTTGTTATCCCTGTTATCCTTATATATTTCACACTTTATTGGATTTATTATCCTCTTCCACCTGCCACATTCCCAGATTTCTTCACTAGCCTGGAACTTATTATTTGTCTCTCCTTCTGCATTTGCTCTACTTTCTAGCAATAATAAAGTCAGAGGGACTGTCTTTATAAATCAGTGGATAGAGAACTTCCTTGGGAGTTTGGCAGACTAGATTTGTATCTGTACTTCAATTAGTATTTGACCATTTGCACAGAAGAGGGATGATAGGGACAGACTCCAGTATATAGCATAGTCATAGTGTTTACAGTGCCTGTTTGGCAGGCAGTGAAAAGGCAAAGCAGTATCTGAGCCTGCTGAGGCTGTGTAGGCTATCTTTTTTTTGCTTCTCAATGGAGTTTCTTAGCCATCAGAGTGCTCTCTGAGCTTCCTCTCTCTCTCGTTCATTTAAAGACACACACAAAAATTACTTTGAATGTTTCTCTTTTTGCTCTGACATGATTTTGAAAATTTTCCCATCTCACTGGGGGAAAAAAATGTAGGATGGAAAAATAATTTCCTACTTGGCTTATGATTTATAGAAGTTTTGAGGAAGAGGAAGCACTGAACTGTCAGAGATCCCAGACACCTGATGGAATAACAACCCACCCCATGCCTTCCCTGCAACCAGCGCAGAAGTGAATGTAGTACACTCAAATTGCCTTCTGCTGCTGTTGACTCAGGCATGGATTGGTCTGACCTACATTTTATGAAATCTTTGTGCTTAATGTTTCCAAGGGCTGGCCCTTGGCCTTCAGAGGTGCCTTGCCAATAGGAAACACTAAGCAGCAGATCTGAGGAAGAACCTGGACAGCATGAATATGGGCCAAACTGTTTAACATGCTCTGGGATGCAGTTTTAATTTGTACCGTGTACTATGCTAATTCTGCTACTGTTTCCATTATTGGGTGTGTTATACTGGCAAAATTTCTCAAGTTTTTAAGATTAGTTGAGGACCAACCAGTCACTTGTGCTAAGCACATTCAAGCTAGAAGCCCCCCTGCAACTCCTTACACTGTATTTCATCAGATTGAGCAGATGTCTCTTCTACCTATTTGCTATCATGGGGTAACTTGAACTAAAACAACACTTACAATGTCAGTTTTGCTGTGATGAACCTTTTCAAATGAGTTTCTGCTCTTCTCTAAGAGCAGGAATTTGCTTGACAGAAAGGAATTTGTTGCCATCGGATGCTGATATGGTCTCACGACTCTGTATACATGGCTGTGCTAGTCTTCTGTTAGCAGCTGTCCTTCGCCTGGCTAATTCTTTCCGCTTCTCTTTTACCTCTGTTCTCTGTGGTTTTCTGTTATGACTTCCTTCATTTCTCAGTGAGCTGAAAAGTCTAGGAAGTGTGATTCTGTTTTGTGCTTTTTGGAACAAGTACATAGCTAGAGGTTTCTAGGAAATTTGTTAAATCCTAATAAAATGGAGGTATTGGAAGGAAGGTTTAAGTCTCTGGAAGAACTACCAGCAAGCAACTGACTGACTGCTACTGATAGGTTGAAGTAGTGCAAAGTATTCTACTCCTGTAGAAATACTTGTAAAAATTAGGACATTGAGATCAGTAGAGTTAGTATCTATTCTGTATAATGTAAGGATACTCAAAAGAAACATTGGAAGAATCTATGAAGAGGATATATAAGATTATGAAATCTGTGATCTGGAAAAAAGGTTATATGGCCAGAGCCTACATATTCTGTTCTGCCATTGAAATGCTGGATGAATATAGATAAACCACATCACTAAACTCTGCTGCTTCAGCTGCGTTATTGATATAAACTGAATAAGACGTTTTACCATTTTGCCTAGCACCTTTAAAGATCTATCACTCTGAAAATTATGTACTCCTACTTTGAAGTGAGGAAAGGAAAACAGATACAGGATAAGCAGCAGCCTTCTCTGAAGCAACTTAAGAAAATACAGGAAAACTGTGTGTGGAATAAGAGCTGCTTGAAAGAAAAATTTTCCCATGAGAAGTTTGAAAGAAAATTTAGAACTGCAAAAAAACCCCCAACTTTGGCCTGCCCCATAAATATTGTATAAAAGAAAAATTCTTTTGTTATGAATATGATATTTAGAAATAAAGTAGTGACATTGCCAGGAGGATTTAAAATGCCTTTTTTTATTGTCGTCGTTGTTTTCACAAGACATTTTTGTGTTAAAATGTCAGTTCAATATTTTTAAAAAATGTTCATTTTGCTGTGTTTCAGTTCATTTCTCTTCAGCTGAGGAACTGAAACAAAACAGCATTTCAAGTTGAAATGCCAAGGTGAAAGGAAAATTTTCACTTAGAAATTTGCCACAGGAAGCCAATGTATTTGTTTTGTGTTGGAACCTACATCTCCCAATTGAAAAAAAAAATATGAATTGTTTGGTGAGAAGACTTTCCACATGAGCAATTTTCAGCCAGTGCTAGAGAAAACATTATTTTTCTTACTCTGAGCTTAACCCTGCTCACAGTAGGGTCAATGGAAAACTTCAGTTATGAAGCATCTAGGAATTCATGTGGCAGCAGAAGGCCTCTGCCTGTCATGGAACACAAGCCAGAAGACTTATCTACCTGTTGTGTTTACAAAAAGAGAAGCTGAGAGGAAGGTATTTTCTTTATTTCGTTGCTTTTTTAAGTTACAGCTTGTAGTAAATTGCTACATGCATGTCATGCTGGTGCCTTTTGCTGGAAAAATTCTGGTTTTATATTCTGTCCACAAGCTGCTTTTCTAACTAATGTGGTAGAGATCTTGTGTTTTGGAAGCTGAACGGGTTTAACATTGTGTCCAGCATTGCATAACTAGGTGTATTCATCTGGTATGGGTAATTCTTCCAGCATAGGTGTGAAGGCTGTCATATTTAGAGAGACTAGGGACCAACTTGAAAGCTTTAGCCACAGTTTTCCAGTGAATAAATGGGCCTGCTGGGATTTGCACTATTCTGAACCTTTCAAGTATTTGAGTAAAATGTAATATATTAGTAATGGTTTGCTTTTATAAGCTGCAGTTTCTATGGTCGTGATAGGAAGAAGTAGCACAGAGCAACTTGATTTTTTAACTACCACCACAAAGAAAGCATGTAAGCAGTGATACAAAGGTCCTGTATCAGACCAGAGCTTTTGTACCTGTACCAGTCCTGTACCAGCAGAGCTTTTCTGGCTGAGAGTTTGGAAGGAAAAGCCACAGAAGGAGAGGGAAGGAGTTACAGTGATTGAATAATCAGTTGTAGATGTTCTCTGACAGCAAAGTGAGTTTAGAACAGCTCTTTCCCTACCTCAGCCACTTCATGATTTGGTTTTGTCTTTTTTTTTTTCTTAATCTGTGCTGTATAGTGATACAGATTAGAGCATGGCCACCCACAAATGTTTTCCTGAACAACACAGAAGTGCTGTGTTTCTTTCTTTCTTTTACCTTCTTCACACTGCTAGCTAGCCACACTTTGTATGAAAGCTGTAGTATGAAATGAATTGAAAAATACAATATTGCTGTGTGTGCTAGTGAAACCTTTTTCTGGCAACTGGTGACTAGTGTCCTAAGTGAGTAAAAGGGCCAAGAATCAGATCTCAGAAGGAAGAGAAACCTGCAAGTCCTGTAATCTCAGGGTTGAACCCACTGAGGTTCCTTACAACTGGACCAAATAATGTCATGGTCTGCCATTCAGAATCCAACACTGTGTTTCTCCTGTCATCATAAGAGCTATTTTTATGCAGATTTTGCCACTTTCTTGGGACTGCTGTTTTCATTTTTAAAATAAAGTTCTTAGCTCTGACAATTTAAATATTTTTTCTTCCTGCTTGGTATAGTTGTTGCTTTCAAGCTTTCAGGGTTAATAGCATGTGTCTGTATCATCTGTAGACATCAGGATGAAAACACTGATGACCACATAGTAAGCTTTGAGATGCCCAAACTATTTCAAGAGTTAGAGTAGGAGACAAGGCAATTATGTAAAATTTGTTCATAAACATTAACATTATAAAAACTGCAACTGCAAGGGATCTCTCACTTTTCAATGTAAATTTGTTTTCAGTGCTGGCCAAACTACACTCGTACATGCAAACAGTATCTGCCCAACAGTCAATAGCCTAAACTATAAATACAGTAGATGATTTGGGATTTGTTTGCTTGTTTTCTGCATCTGGAAAAAAAAATGGAGGAAAATAGTGGAGAAAAAAGAGATTTCTCATTTGTCTTTTGTGTTATTTTGTGGGTTTCATTTGTTATATGTTTATTTTGTTAGTATTTCTGGTGCTTGCAGCAGGAAAAAAAAAAACAAACTTTTTTTTATCTGTTCTAAAATAACATAGTAAGTAAGAAGTAGAAACAAAGTCACAGTTGGATATTACTGTTACAAGATAAGAGATGACAATGGTATCTTTTTAGGGTATCTGTTATCTGTGGTGTCATTAAATCTAATGATGTGCTAAATAATAAAAGCAGCCTTATCGCATCACAAGGCCTTGAATTGTCTCGAAGTTGCCATGCCTGTGGGTTCCCTTTGGCTTTCAAAAAGGGTTTAGAGTCAGAAGAAGCTACAGTTCAGAGTGCATTTATGCAATCAAAGCTCTTTAGACAGATGGCTGCTAGCACTCCAAAATGATTAAAATATGTTCCAAGCAACATCAGTCTGTGGGCTTGGGGACCCAACCTTTCATTAGTCAATAAAGGGTCTTGAGTTCTTGAAAATGAAATCTTTAAAAGCTAATAAGGCTGCTGGTTTGCTCTGAGCTATTTCTTTGGATTTGCAGTTGTGGATTGGACTTGGGCCAGTATCTGTCCAATAATGTGAGGCTTTAAGAAAAAAAAAAATCTGGTTACAAGAGGCCTCCCAGCAGATCTGCCTGTTAAACAGTGTGGCCAAAATTTTTAGTCTTAGGTAGGTTCAGGCCCCCGAGTCTTTACTTAAGGAGCTGAGAAGGGATCTGCAAGTGCCCCTTTGAAAAAACAGTCACTTGCTGCAGCATAGTTTAACTATAGGCACCAAACTTCATCATTTTGACCTGTACTGTTTTATTTTTAAATCCTTCTGTGTTGACCCAGGAGCATCTCTAGAATACTTGCAGGATACCATAGCTGAGATTATTAAGCAAGCTTTCCAGAGCTTCTAGAAATCAGTAATGTTACTTACAGTGTTCCTGAGCGTTGTCAGTGCTTGCCAAGCCGTAGTATATATTGGTGCTGCAGTGGAGTGTAACTTCTGCATCTCTATGTGAGGACAGCAGTAATAAAGGTCTGTTTAATAAGATATTAACAAGTTCAAGCCTTCTGTTTCTTTTTCTTTCTCTCACAGAGGAAATACTGGTCTCACAAGTTGTAAAAATATGAACATGACATGTTCTTGCCCCATAGACTCTTCCACACAAGTCTCCAAATCTGAAGTTACATAAATTGTCTCCAAAATGCCTCAAGATTTAGCCTACTGCTATAGAATGTGTTTTAAAACACATCAGAGTTTTGACATACACCAACAGAAACAAAGCAAGTCCTGGTGATCCCATTAGCTCAATGTGATCCCATTAGCCAAATTGTTCAGGCTGTCTTCTTTCACCTTGGGAACAGCTCTCAGATTCCTTTTGTCAGGACTTGATGGTGCCAGCAATTGAAGTTCTTCCCCACCACACACCGTAGCTACTTGGAGAATGTCATACTCCATTTCTTTTTCCTGTAGTTTCCTTATGAATGCTTGCCTGTGCTTCAGCTTAAACAGCCAGTGAGTTTTACTCATCATAAACATAGGCATGATGTTACCTTGTTTTGATAATATACATCAGATTCTAATTTCTGATTATTTTGGTGAGCTGTTTCCCTTTTTTTTTTGCTGTAAAATATCTGGTTTGTGTGTCCCAAAGTTTTTTGTCCACCATCCTCTAATCTACTCCTCCTCTACATCCTCTAATCTACTCTGCCCTTGCAAATGACTTCTGAACATAGGTTTTTAACCTCTGTTCAGATTCCTGTGAACTAATTTTTTTCCTCAGACAAAATGAAGAACTTGTTTTCCCCAGAGTAGGCAATACAACACAAAGGTCTACATTAAAAGCTCAGAATGTAGTAAGAATGCCTGTTTCTCTTAGTGTCTCCATTTCTGGTGTTCCTTATAAACAGATATATTTACCTTGGTCTCAACAATTCTTCCAGTGATTTAAGTGTGCTCTGAAGTGGTCCTGTTACTTTATATCTATTACTGTTCTGCCTTCCAAAATTTAGGGAGTTGACCTGGTCACCTAAATGAGTCAGAACTTCAGGGTAAGGAAATTCACAAAGCATTCATCAAAGTGTTATGACTTTAAGGCTTGATAGATCATGAAGAACTAGCACTAGGAAAGGAAAATACAAAGAGCAGATTCACAGTGTCTTGGGAGCAGAAAGAATTTCTCTCCTTGGAAATTATGCTTGCTTTATATCCCCAGAGACTCATATTAATCACCTTTCCCTCTACTCCAGGGAATCACATAAACCCTTTTATTAAGCAAGCCTGCATCCTACATAACCTGTGTCACTTTTTTTTGGATCATTTTCCTGAGCTCTGCAGAAGCTCCATTTCCAACAGTGCCGTGTAACAACAAAGTGCTGCTGAATGGTCCATCCATATACTCAGGAGTGGCATGATTCTGGAGAAGTGGATGATTTTATACATGCTGCTAAAGTACTTGAGGGGCTCCTCCTTTGAATATTCTGATTTGCCATTGTTTTCATTTGGAGTTCCGAGTCCCAGAAACTTGTAAACACCAGGTCCTCCAGGTCTTTGCTGAGGAATGGAAATGGACTCTTTTGGAATATTTGGGGGGTTTTTGCCTCTTGATTCCCCTAGCTGTAAGATGTGAATAGTGCTACTCATGCAATTTTTGGAAAATACATTCATTTATGTTTTCATTATTGGATTCTGCTAAATGTTAAGTGGGGTAAACCTAAATTTATCACAGTAGCTATTGTATTGCAGCTGTCCTTCTGAAATGCAAATACAGAACTGCCTTTTCCAGATGAACCATACCCTGTGAGTGCCCCATTAATATATTTAATGTTTAATGACCAACTGTTTCTGCTGCTTCCTCTAAATTACTGTGAAGTTACTATTCCAAGGAGAGAAAGTAGCTTTTTATTCTGGAGAAGACTGTGGCATTCATCGCTATAAGTGAGAATGTAATCTCAAAACAGTTCATAATATTTCCTCTGCTAAAAGGCAGCAAGAATTTGGAAACCTTTAAAATAAGGGTGAGGCTGCAAGAGAGAAAAAATCTGTCTATCTGCTTTCCAGGTAGGTGAGTCCAGTTGGTGTGTTAATTCAGGTTTGTGGGTGGTTGGTTGGGTTTTTTTTTTCTCTAGTCAAGTCAATGAAAATATATATAACTTTAGTGTAGAATTGGTGCAGAGTTCCTTTTTTCTGTTTGTAACAGTGCAGCTGTTTATGATTGGAGGGAAAAACACAAACTGGTTTAGCAAAGGAGGTTTTGAGCCTGCCAAAGTTGATAGAGGTGAATTTGGATAGCCATTTAGTGTGGGACAGCTAGACGGGAACAGAGAAGAATGTAAAATGAGTAGATTGCTACAGAGGTATGCTTGCCAGAACAAAACAGGTAAATTGTTTGTGAGTTTAAAGACCCTGAGTTTGCTGACTTATGTAAAGACATGCCTTTAGAAACAAATCCAAGATGCTGGTATAATGATCCTTCTTTTGAACGTTAAGCTGGAGGAAGGTTACAAGAATGTCGAACACTTAAAAATTATTTTTACTCAGCTAATGTTTCCATAATGGACGTTAATACTGTTGACATTACTCGTGGATTGAATGCAAGCAATTTAGACAGTAGATAGTATCAGGTGCTAATAGATCAAATGTAATTACTCTTGATGAAATAATTTTACACAGTTTAGCAAAATTGTTTCAATTATTCACTGTAAAATAAAACATTGAGTATAAGTGAAAATACTCAGCTTTCTCCTCTAGGGGCATTATATGCATTTCTGAGTCATATTTTTTTCTTCGTAGCAACCTTTCCTCTACAACAGCTTCCAGTGCAAGTTATTACAATTCTTTTTGCATAAGATAGGTCATGTCAAGTTCAGCTGTAGGTGGGGCCACTGTGGTAGATTGGGGGACAGTCTTAATAGATCCGTTTCATTAATTAAGTCATGCATTTTTTTATTAACAAAACCTGTATGTCAGGTTTAGCCAGCTGGGAGCCATTCTTATGGTTGTTATCTTTGTCAGAAGGAATATTGTGAAAATAAGGAATTACTGTACACGCTTTAACTCCTGATTAAACAGAGGAATGACATCCGCTCACCTGCTGTCCATGAAAAAATAACTTAGGGGCATATCATAGGCTAGATTCGTAGGTTCTGATCTTACATATCTCATTAAGGTAAAAACTCTGTACACTGCATTCAAAATTTTCTCTGAAGGATTTGTCTTGTACCTGTCCCATGGTCGCTGAGGTAAACAACATTAAGGCCAAAATTTCAAACATCTAGATTATTTATTGTTTCTTTTTACTCTTGAAGGAACATTTTCTTCTTGTCTCTTTTTTGGGGGTGTATAAAGCAATATTTTCTTGCATTCTTTCTCTTCTGGTATTCCATTTCCCTCTTGCTAAATTCAAGATAACCAACACCAAACACTCCCTTCCACTCACCAGATCAGTTACATCTCTGTAGGAGGCTGTTAGTTTGATCAGTTATTTTCCCTTCATAAATCCATCCTATTTCCAACAATCTCCTCATTTTTTCTGTGTTTGGAAATGGTTCTAGGATTATCTGCTCCTTTACCTTCCCAGGGATTGAAATGAGGCTGATCAGTTTGTAGTTCCCCAGGTATTCCTTCTTGCATTTATTGATGATAGGAGTGACATTTGTTCTCTTCCAGTTTTAGGAACTTCTCCCAGTCGCCACTACCTTTCAAACATAAATAAATGTGGCCTCATGACTGCGGCCAGTTCCCTTAGGTCTCTCAGGTCCATCCCAATAGGGATGATATACCTGTGGAAACCCTTCATTTTTGTCTTCCATAACCTTTATCGGTTTCAAATCCAGGTGGTTTAGTTTTCCTAACCACATCTTTGCATGCTTAGACAGTTTTTATATTCCTCCTGAGTCATCTAACCTTACTTCCACCTCTTATACACTTCCTTTTTATTCCTGAACTCAATTAGGAGCTTCTTGCCTATCCATGAAGACCCTCTGCTACTTTTGCTTCATTTCCTGCTTTTTGGAATAGACCTTTCTTGAGCTTGGAGGAGATGATCCTGGAAAATCAATCTGCCCACCTGGATCCCTCTTATCTTCAAGACCATCTCCCATGTCACTCTTCCAGTCAGGTCCTTGTGCATGAAAGAGTCTGCTTTCCTGAAGGCCAGGGCTGTGATCCCATTTGACTTGTTGCCTTCTCTGAGGATCTTGAACATCACAGTCTCATGGTTGTTGTGACCAAGGCTACTGCATCTTTAACTTCCTCCATCAGTTCTTCCTTTTTTGTAAGCATGAGGGCCAGTAGAGCCCTCATGCTTACAGAGTAGAGATCTTGTCAGCAACTTGATCACCTGTGCTGGCAAGTTATCACTATAAAATTCCAGAAAACTCCTGGATTGATTATGCTCAGCTATGTTGTCCTACCAGCAGATACCAGGGTGATTAAAGTCAGCTATAAGCACCAAGGCCTGTGAACCTTAGGCTTCTTCCAGTTGTTTGAAGAAAGCTTCACCCATTTCCCCATATTAGCCAGTAAGTAACTGGTATCTGCCACAATGGCACCACCTATAGTCTGTTATCTAATCCTAATCTATAAATTCTGACCTATCTCTTCGTCTGTCCCCATGCAGAGTTCCATGCACCCCTGCAGCTTGCTCATATAAATGTTAACTGCCTTTCCTCATTGACCAGGCTATTCTCTTCTAAAGGACCTGTATCTATCTATGGCACCGTACCAGCCCTGTGAACTATTCCACCATGTCTTTATAGTCATGATGAATTTGTAGTCTTTCAAATACATAAAGAACTCAATTTATTTTGTGTGTTTTCCATGTTGTGTGCATTAATATGCAGGCACTTCTCTATTTTTGTGTTTGCACTTCAGATGCTCAAGTGCTTTCTGTTCAGCCCTGGTTTGTTGTTTCCATTGTCTCGCTTTTTCACACTGCCCTGAAGCCTTTGGTTCTCCATCCAGTCCATCACTTCTTCACTTGATTTTATCCATAAACTCCCTCCCCTGTCATTTGTAGTTTAGAGCTCTCCTCTCCAGGTTAGCCAGTCTGCTAGAACAGGTGCTTTTGCATGGTCAGATGGATTCTGTCTCTTCCTAGCACTCCTGATCTTCCGGGTGCCCTAAGGTCATTAAATCTGGATAACTGTTGCTGACACAAGCAGTGCAAATATCTGTTGAACCAAAGGATTCATCCAGTGCTCCTCAATCTCTTCATTCTTGTCAGCAAGAACAAGGAAAATGACATCTGAGACCCTATGCTTTTTCCCCTAGAGTCATGTAGAAATGAGTGATACCCACCAGGTCACACCTGGCTGTACTGTTGATGCAACAGAGGGAGCTAATCTGAAGCACAGACAAACCTTAACAGTCTCTCCACAATGTCCTGGATTCATGTCCCTAGCAAGCAGCAAACCACCCTAGAAGGCAGGTCAGACAGGCAGACAGAGGTGCTGTCAACACCTGCAATGAGGAGAGTTAAGAACACACCTAAAGGGACATCTTCGTAGCATAGAATCATACAGCAGTTTGTGTTGGAAGGGTCTTCTCAAAGGTCATCTAGTTCCAATGCCCCTGCCATGGGCAACGAAACCTTTCACTAGGGCAGGTGGTGCACGGCACATTGTGCAAAGCCCCATGCAAACCAGACTTGATGTGTGCTCCCAAGAAGTGGGAGGGACATCCACAAGTTTTCAGGTCAACCTTTTCCAGTGTCTCACCACCCTCATCATTAAAAAGCAAATAAATTCTTCCTTATGTCCAATTTAATTCTAAAACCTTGCAGTTTAAAACTATCACTGTTCTGTCACTACAGGACCTGAGAAAAAAAAAAAATCTCCATCTTTATTATACACTCCCTCTAAGTACTGAAAGGCCACAAAAAGATCTCCCCACATCTTCTCCAGGCTGACCCAGCCCAGCTCTCTCAGCCTGGCTCCACAGCAGAGCTGCTCCAGCCCTCATAGGAACTCCATGGCCTTCTCTGGACTCGCTCCAACAGCTCCACATCCCTCTTGTGCGGCTGCCCCACAGCTGGATCAGGACTGCAGGGGGGTTGGTTCAGGAGACACTGAAATAGCACAGAATCCACACCTTGGCTGCACCAGCAATTTTGGGGAGGAGGCACATATTAAGCAGGTCCTTACAATATTAGCATGTTATTGGAGCATTCCAGTAGAACACCAAAGCATACTGTGGTCAAATCAGTGAAGGTTTGTAGCATTAAACAAATGAAGCATTAGATCAAAAGATGCCAAAACCACCTTTACCCTTTTTCACAAAGACCAACCTCTCTTTGAAAAGGATCAACACTAGGAAAAGAGACACCCCAGTAAAAACCCAGGCCCCCTCTCTGCATTTCACACAGAGGACTCGCAGCTGAAACAGAAGAGATGTCCCATGAGATCAAGGTTGTGAATACAAAACAGCACTCAGAGATGCAAATCAGCAACAAAAAATAACTCGAGAAACCCAAGATGTTTTCCTCCTGTCTCAACCAGGCATCATCTTTCTAGGCACAGAAAATGTACTGGTGAAGTGGGGAGCTGCATTTTGCGCCTCAGCTCCTTCCCCATCAGGTACCAGAAGGTTGATCTAGCATCCCTGAGGCAAGAGCATCATCTGGATAATAAATAATAATAAAAATAATAATACATTTGAAAAGCAACCCTCTGCCTGTTTGTTTGGCAGCCCTCCAGCTAGCTAATTTCCTCAGCTGCTCCCATGATAACAATGACACAGACTAATGCAACCTCCAACTCCGCTCAGCTCGTGCTGCAGAACATCCCCGACGGCATTTACCATTAGTATGGAGCTCAATGAGATAGGAGGATCTCTCCACAGGACTCCCGTAATCCTCGAAGTAGATGGCAGGCTGCTCTCTCCACTGCATGGCAGCTCCCACATCGGGAAGCAGGCACGCTTGGCTTCAGGGATGGGGACAGGGAGACAAGTCAGATGTGAGGTTCCTCCCTCCCTCCCCTCCGAACGCCGATCCTCAGTTCGCAGCTCCTTCAAGGGAAGAGCTGCAGAGCTTTCTCCTGAAGAAGCTACAGAAAGCACAGAAGGTTTTCCTCTGCTCTCTGCAGAACTAAACGCTTTCTCCCCTCCCCTCTGAGGAAGGTGGCTCAGACTTCAGTTAAATCGTTTCCCTATCGCTGTCTAAGCAGCAGGATGTTTCTAAGTGCAAGTTGTTGGAAGGCTTAGCTGCGGGACAAAGAGCTTTTAAGCATGACCGTGGTGGGGAAGCCAGGCTTCGTGTGCCATGCTCTCTTATTCTGGCATAGAGCAAGAATTTGCTCACCAGTGAACGTGAACAGCTAACGGGAAAGGAGTCCAAGTGCTGACTGCTCACAGCAAGGAGCCTCCCCCCTGCCCCCAGCAAGCAAGGAAAACAGATATTTGTGGAGCTCACAGTACAAGGGGCATGACAAAGTAAACGAACTGAGCTGCTCACAGATGGCAAAGCTTCCTTCCACACTGGTGTAACTTATCCCAGACGTTCCCTGAAAAGGGAGAGAGGGAAAGAAAAGAGGGGAGGGGGGGAAAAAAAGGAAAAGCAAAACCAGCTGGCTGCTTACACAAGGCATCCGGAACGATACTGCCGGGACTCCAACATTCCCATTCAGTGCAGCAGAGCATGCTCCTGTGTAAATAGTTTCCATATGTCATCATTACAATAAAAAACAAAACCACAAAAAAAAAAACCAAGAAAAGAGAAAGAAAAAAGAGCAGGAGCAGAAACTTTGCAGAGCCCAAACTTCTCCCTTTGCAAAACAAATTCCCTGCTTAGGGGAAGGGAAAAGTCTCCTTTGGCTCAGAGAGCAAATATACTCCTCTTGTTTGGAGATGCTCATGGGGGATCTCGAGAGCAGAGCTGGAAGAGGAAGAAGGGACAGAAAACATTCCCAGGAATAAACCACCCTCCCAGCCAGGCTATTACGTGTCAAACTGAAGTCAATTCAGACTCTCATTGTTTGCTCTTTGGTGTCTGCATTTGTTTTAATCGATAATATAGATGTTATTTTTTAATCCAAACTAGTAACCTCCTAGAGATTCAAAGAGTTATAAACAAACTCTACAGGGTAGCTCTCCCATTTGCCTCCGAGCTCTCCCAGTCTGGCTCTCATTAGCCTGTTTGCCAGATGTTCTTGCTTCCTAGATAGCACACACGTTTTTATGGCATTACACTGAAACAGACTGAGATGCTTCTAATTACCTTGCCTGCCTCCAAAGCCATGAGCCTTTCCTGGACTTACCAGGGCTTTCTCCTAAAAGGCTGAGGAAGGTCTTGATGGAGCTGCTCGTTGCCATCCTGCCAGGATAATGCTATTTTAGCACGTATACCTGTGATAACAGAACCCTGCAAGCTGTGTGGAAGGCAGAGCAAGTGACATAATGCAGCAAAAATATCCTTATAGTTAAATCTGTCATTCAGACTGACATCAGCAGCTTCTCTGGGCACCCTGTGCCAGCGCCTCAGCACCCTCACAGGGAAGAGCTTCTGCCTAAGAGCTCATCTCAG
>JANHGB010011495.1:0-11633 GCA_026283785.1 Coracopsis vasa | reverse complement strand
AAGGCCAGGTTGGACACAGGGGCTTGGAGCAAGCTGCTCCAGTGGAAGGTGTCCCTGCCTGTGGCAGGGGTTGGAGCGGGATGAGCTTTGAGGTCCCTTCCAACCCAAACCAGGCTGGGATTCCATGATTTCTCCCTAATTTTTTGTGAGTAAAAGGGTAACGAGGAATTTACCCATTTGATAAATGGGGTTTGGCTCAGAGGCATTTCCAGACCAGCTGCACTTACACTGAGCTCTGCTCCTGGAGCTTCTGCCATCCCTATGGAAGCACCAGGTTTAAATACAGCAGGAGAAAGGGCAGCAGCTTTCAGATCTGGTTCAAAACCACCTGCTTAAAATGTGTCTGGTGTTTAGGACCCCCTTGCTGTGAATGCATGAACCAGTAAGATGGGGCAATGCTGAGGGTGAGCTCAGTAATGCTGTAATGTCCCAAACAGTTCTTATTTAATCAGCTTACAACAGTGCGTGCACCTCAGGATCAGAACTGGGTTGTGTGCTCTGAGCCTACACAGAGAGCACAGAGCAGGTGGAGGGAGGGAATGTGGAGGTTCCGCTCCATAAACGCTCCTGGTTCACCCGTCGGTGCTGGAGTCGGTGCAGCTGGAAGCTGTGGGAAGCAGGTGGCTGCTCCGTGTTGTCCTTGGGCTGTGCAGAGAGCAAACAAGAGCTGGCACACGTCCTGCTCCTCCTGCCTGCTCTGAAGCGCAGGGAGCTCCCTCTCAGGCAGAAGCATGGCTGGGATCCATGTGGGAGCCTGCAGGTGAGGAGGGTGGCTCTTGGGCTGATTTTCCATCTCCTGTTGGTACCTTTCCCCCCTTCTTCTCCCGTTGCAGTGCGGCATCGTCCTGGGAGCTCTGCACCTGGTTTTCTGCTCCTGGATGACTCATCAATCCTGCATGTTCCTGGTGAAATCGGCCAACCTCAGCAAGCGCAGGACCTACGCCGGCCTCGGTGAGGATTCTCAGCTCTGGTGCTTGCCTGTCTTGGGGTTTAACTGCAGTTTTACTTGGACCTCCTAATTCGCACCCTTCACACTGATACTGTTGCAGTAGCACATGGTTTCCCGATCGTAGCCTTCAATTTGCCTTGTTTTCCTCTGTCAGCCTCTCCCCGTGTCCCCAGGGGAGCACGAGGGTTCTGTTCTGCTCTTGCACTGAAGTTAATGGGCACAGAGTTGTTTTGACTCTGCAGGGCAGGGGAGGAGATGCGGCGCCGACTGATCCAAACCCAAGCTTTGGGAGCTGGCAGGGCGAGTGTCTGGAGTAAATTACTGGTCTGAGCATGAAAGCCACGAGCTTCCCCACCCAGTGTGCTGCCGAGGACAGCGGGTGCTGCCAGCCCGGAGCCTGGCATGGAGCTGGGGCTGCCTCAGCCCAGCACAGCAGAGGAAGCTGTGCTCGAGCTTCCAAGTGGCCAAGGAAAGCAAAACATCTGCAGGATTCCTGTGTGGGGTTTGGGGCAGAGCTCAGCGGCAGCGCTGCTTGTGAGCTCTCTTCTGATCCTGACTGACTCGGGGGGACAGGAGGAGATGATGGGGTTCCAGTGCTCTCCGTTGGCTTGTGAAATGAGAGGGAAAGGTCTTCTTTTACTTGGTTTCCCTTGTGTCTCTGGGGCAGAGGGAGCTGGCTGGCATTGCCCGTGGTAAGAGCGCTGCAGAGGCACATGGCTTGCTGTGTTGCTGACAGATGGGTTTCCTCCATCCTCAGACAGCCCAATGTGATGCTCCCGGGCTGCGTTCTTGGCTTCTGCCCAGTTGTATCTGCTCGAGACTGAAAAGATCAAGAAGCTCTGTGGTCTTGGAGGCTGTGATGTGATGCTGGAAGGAAGGGGGAGCCCCCCAGGTAGTGTCTGACTTGGCCTCACCACTCTGGCCCAGCTGCCCCCTCACAACAGGTCTTTGTGTGCTGCTTCTCCCAAGTACAGAGAGTCCCCTCCACCTTGGAGCGTCTCCCAGGAAGAAGGGATCCTCTGCACTTCGGAAGCCAAGGGGCTCGAATACACAGAGAGCCAGTAATGCTTCTAAACTTCCTGGCACCTCCTGGCACGCAAAGGCTGGTGCTGAAAGAAATGCCTCTGCTCCCTCCCTCTGCCCTGGGAGAGGTGCCACCGGGAGGGCCGGTCCTGGGAGGAAAGGCAGCGCTCCTATAATGCATCCTTATGCATCAAGGTTGAGCAGCTCCACACAGGCAGCCTTTGTCACCGTGGGCTTGTTCCCGGGTACATCTGCGAGAGCTCCTGGCAGCGCCTGCAGCCGAGCCTGTGGGAGGTTTTGGCAGTGCTCAAAGATGTCACCAAGTTTTGCAAATGCACTTCAGGGAGGCAGCCCCTTCCGGAGGGACACGGAGGGATCCTGGAGCTGCGCAGGAGCCAGGCCTGCAGCAGGCTGGTGCCTGGCCCTGGCCACGCTGCTTGGCAGCGCTGGGTGCCCGAGGGCCTTGCGTGGAAGGGAAGGGCTTCACGTGGATCTGTGGACAAGAAGGGAAGTGGGATGTGCTTCCCGGGCAGATTTTAGCCAGGAGATGAGTTGATGCCTCCCCTGAAGCTGCTGAAAGCAGCCTGGGTTTCTGCAGAATACCTGTGCTGGGTACTGACCCTGCCAGCACCCCAGAGGCAGCTCTGCTCTGCTCCCTGCAGGGAGAAGGGCTGGACCACAGGTTCCCCATTCTAGTAACCACACTTGGTTTAAAAGGGCTTCTCTCACTCCTGAGCAGTCAGCTCTGCCCAGCTTGCTGCGCATCTGGAGATCCCATTGCGAAGATACTCCATTTATTTACACTCATCGTGTCCTTCTTGAGAAGATAAAAGCTCTGATTTTTCCAGCATCCCCAGGTGGGCACATGTGGTACAACGTTTGGAGGCTTGTTCTCATTAGAGCATCCCTTCAGAGCAGCCAAGGAGCCTGATTCTCCCCAGCCTGAGTGATCACTGGCTGTGCCTGTACCTGTAGGCACATGAGGTGTCTCATTGATGACCCACTCTCCCAGAGGGATGTTCTCCTCTTGCTGGTTCCTCTCTCTCATCCCTGCCCCTTTTTGCTGTGTGACCAAACCCCTTGAGGGCTGTTGCCTTTTCCTTCACCAGCTGAGGTGAAGCCAGGCAGTGTGCCTGTTCCCCCAGCCTGTCACCCAGCCATCAGCTATTTTCAGTGCTGCCCCACATCACAGCTCTGGGTTATTTCCCTGCTGTGGGTCTCCTGCCATGCTGCTTGCTCATTCTGTGGGAGAACATCTTGTTTCCTTAATGTTTAGCTCGAGCAGAGTCCAAAGAAATCAAGAGTTTGTAAGTTAATATCTAAAATAGCAGAAGATGCTTCCAGAAGGGAATAAAGTTGGTTTTCTGGTGGCTGCAGGAATGTGTGCTGTACCTTGAGGGAGCACAAAGGGGAGTCCAGGGTGGTGGTTTTCATGCTGGACCTCTGCAGTGCGAGGCTGACAGGATGGGCCACTGTGGTCTGTGTGTGCTGGAGGTTTCAATTCCCATTCTACCCAGTTTAGATCTAAAAATACCAGCAGAGTTTTCTTGGCATTTTCTTTTTCAGAAGAAAACACAATGATTTAAAGCCGAGTGATCATTTTCTGCTACAACCCAAGTATGGGAGGGGAGGGGGGAAAAAGAAGGTCTCTTGGCAGCAGCGCTTTGGTGTGGGCTGTGAGCACTGGGTATTCTGGGTATGGGATTGAATGTTCTGGGCACCAGCTCAGAGCTCCCATCCAGCAGCGTCAGGAGGTCCAGTTTTAGTGGGAAGATAAAAATAAAGATGGGAGTTTGATTGAGATTTTGCACTGCAGAAACGTTTCACCACACAGCCTCTTACCCAGGCACATTTCTCTGCCTTTAATGGTTGCCATGTGTGACTGCGACTTCACACCACCTCTTTTTTCACATCCAAAAAGAACCTGCTTTCTATCTTTTCCTCATCTTTGTTCCTGTCTTATGTGGTTTTCAGTTCTCGGTCTGAAACAGCGAGTGGGAGGGCAGGCAAGAGAAACAGCCCCACAGCCCCACAGCGGCGCATTCCCTCTGTGCTGCCCTGACACTCTCATTGTTTAATATCAAACTGGATCTTTGACTAACTGCAACTCTTTTTTTGTTCCCTCTTACACCAGCATTTCATGCCTATGGAAAAGCAGGAAAAATGTTGGTGGAAACAAGGTAATCTGCTGCTTATTTAAAGTGTGAATGGTTTGGTTTTCTTTAATGAGTGATGCTGCTCTGTAGCTTCCTGTGGCTTTGCTGTGTTCTCCTTTCGTACCCTCCTGCCTGCTCTGGTCCCAGAAGCCTTCCTTCCACCAGATTTTGCACAAGAGCAAAGTGAGATTCCCTAAGCACAGCTCACAGGTATTGCCTTCAGCATATCCCACCCTGTTCCTTAGTGGAGGCAAGAGTGCTTTCCATTGGGGAATGGATGCCCTGGGGGGGAATCCTGTCTCTGCTTCAGGACAGGCTCCATGGGACATCCTCAGAACTCTTTGCTAGAGGTGTCTTGAGCCCCGGCCAGTGACTGGTGCTGGCTCCTTCCCTCTTCCCAGCTGCAAACTGCTGCACAACACTAAAAATACACGGAATACTTCTCAGATGTTACTTGTCCGTGCAGGCAATTGCTGTAATTGCCACGGGGATGTTATAATTGGAGCTGGGAGGGAAAGTGGCCCATGCAATCATGAATGGGAGGAGAGGCAGCTCCTAAGACAATCTTTTCATTAAAGTGTGGTCCATTTTGTGGGAAGAAGTTTGAGAGCTGAGCTGGGATTTAGGCTTTCCTGGGAGCCGCTGCTGCGGGGCCTGGGGCTGAGAACCTCTTGCTCATTCTTTTAAATGCTTTATTTTCCAAGAACTAAAGGAATTTTTGCCGTCTCCAAGGTTTGTTTTGCTGTGGCTCCAAGCAGCAGATAACCCTGTGCATGGGCTGTTACCAGAGCTACGTCTCTCACCAGGATGTTTGGGGAGGATGGAGCTTCTCTGGGTTTTATTCTACGGGGGTTGAAGCAGAAGTGGTGGCTCTTCACAAGGCTGAGGATCAAAGTGGGGTCCCCCCTTCTGCCCCAGCAGTGATGCACAGGCTGCTCATACAGCTGTGGGAGCAAACTGCATCCCTGTAGACAGAAACCCTACTTCACTGCTGGTTGCCAAATGTGTTTTCAGGGTGGCGTCAGCAAAACTTGTGGCTTGCAGAAAGCTGTGTTGGAGGGTGGGTGTACCCCAGAGCAAGGGATGCTGAGGCTGCTGCACCTCTGAACATGAGTGACTGCACAAGATTTAAATTGCTTTAAATGATCCCTTTTAGCTGTGTCTGGTTAATTCTTATGGATGTTCCATCATCACAGGCTCAGTTACAGCTGTCCAGGCAGTGTCTTCAGGTGTCTGTTGCCTTAGCACTAGCAAAGCCTCCTCCTCCTCATCAGGACTGCGCAGAGTACGGTCCCACTGGGAATGTGGCAGCTGACATGCACACTGGAGCAGGAGCTGCGTGCCAGGGTTCTGCTCCAGCTCCTGACCCGTGTGTGTTGTGTTGCTCTTGCAGCATGATTGGGCTGATGCTGGGAACCTGCATCGCTTTCTACGTGGTCATTGGTGATCTGGGCTCCAGCTTCTTCGCCCGCCTGCTTGGATTTCAGGTGAGTAAATGCTCACTGGATCACATCCGCAGTGCAGACAGTGGTCCCAGTTCTTCTTGCACGGATCTGTGTGTGCCTTTGGCACAGCAAGAGGTGTCCTGCTTTAGTAGTGCACTCAGCAGCCCATGAGGTGTTGTGGGGTCGTTACGTGGTGAGCTTTAATGGTGGTGAGCCTTGCGCAGAGAGCCTGGAGCTCTGGAAGCCCTGGAAGCCTAGACATATGGTGAACAATCAGATGTGTAAACCCTCCAATGAGGCACTTCAGCAAAGGAATTCTTTTTAACTTGCTCTCTTAATTCTGGAGCAGATTCCTGGGGGAGATGGTGCTTCCTGTCCCAATTCCTGCCCCAACATGCAGTGACAGACAATTCCTCTGTCCAAGCTCTCACCCCATTGCAGCCGTGTGGCTCAGGAGGGATGTCTTGTCCTGTCCCTTGCTGTTCTGTTGTGCCTGCTCCTCTTTAAGATAAAATAAGCCTGGTGTTGGCTCAGCACACACGGCAGCAAGAGATGTTCCTCCTGGGCAGGAGGCTCTGCTGCTGCTCCTGGAGAGCTGTGAGCCAGGGTGTGAGCGCTTGGAGCCCTGCAGGGAAGCAAATGGACATGTGGAAGGGGTTTGGGCTGTTATCTGCTCCTCCTGATGCTGCTAAGCTCCGATTAAGGGACTATGAAGTTAAAAAGATGCATTGTGGCTGCAGCCAAATGAGGTATTAAATATTTCCAAGCATTTTGGAGTGTTCTGCTATAATAAATACCAGTATGAGGTTTTGATTAATTTTCTGGGTTGGAATTTTGAAGTCTTCAATCTCCTGTATCCCAGTTAAGTTTAGGTTTTAGTAATTGCATGGAATACCTAAATAGCTTGTGCTGGATTAGCATTTAAACACCACCACCAGCCCAAATACTTCCACTTAGGATGGATCTGCATCCTGGCTTGTATCAGCAATAGTGCAGCCAGCAGGACCAGGGCAGGGATTGTTCCCTGTACTCATCCCTGTTGAGGCCACATCTCAAATCCTGCGTTCAGTTTTGGGCCCCTCACAACAAGAGAGACATTGAGGTGCTGGAATGGGGCCAGAGAAGTGCAGCAGAGCTGGTGCAGGGCCTGGAGCACAAGTCCTGTGAGGAGCAGCTGAAGAAACTGGGATTGTTCAGCCTGGAGAAAAGGAGGCTTAGGGGAGACCTTAATGTTCTCTGCAGCTACTTGACAGGAGGTTGCAGTGCAGTTGGGTCAGTCTCTTCTCCCAAGTAACAAGTGATAGGATGAGAGGAAATGGCCTCAAGTTGCGCCAGGGGAGGTTTAGGTTGGAGATTTGGAAGAATGTCTTCACCAAAGGGCTGTCAAGCACTGGAACAGGCTGCCTGGGGCAGTGCTGCAGCCACCATCCCTAGAGGGATTGAACAGATGAGTAGATGTGGTGCTTGCGGACATGGGTTAGTGGTGGGCTGGGCAGTGCTGGGTTAATGGTTGGACTCGATGATCTTTAAGGTCTTTTCCAACCTAAACAATTGTGTGATTCAATGACCTGTCACGCACTGTGCAGAGCAACAGTGGCACCCAGTGACTGTGGGAGCTAATCACAGACCTAGCAAGGAAACGGCAGCGTTGAGTCTTTCAGTACCTACAGAAGCAGAACCTCACGTTTGGAATCCACCCTGGCTTTGCACTGCTTCTCACTCTGGAAGAACCAGCCGTGTTGGGGTTTGGGGGGTGTTTTGAGTATCCCCCGTGCTCCAGTTCTTCACACAGGTCCCTTTTCCAGGTGTCAGGCAGTTTCCGGATAGTCCTGCTCTTTGCTGTCTCCCTCTGCATTGTGCTTCCATTGAGCCTCCAAAGGAACATGATGGCCTCCATACAGTCCTTCAGTGCCATGGCTCTCATCTTCTACACGGTGTTCATGTTTGTGGTCAGTATTGACATTGGGAATGCTGTTTTCCTGGCGTTTGAACACAGATATTCCCACTGGAGCAGCCTGTAGGTGCCAGCCTCAAGTTTAAAATGTCCTTTCTGATAATGAATGCTGCTGGTGCTGCGTATCACGAGTTATTGGGGTGCCCATGAGCTGGTGGAGGTGGGGAGGTGCAGCCTGCAGAAGCTGGCCAGTGGGCCTGTAAGCTGTTACACTGCGGTGGCACAAATAATAAGAAGCCACAAATTGAGTTGTGGTTTGTTCTGCTTGTTGGTGTCTTATAATTTAAGGCTCTGAACTTGGAATCAAAGGATGGAAGATGTGGGGAAGAGTGCCTGGAACCAGAAGGACTTTCATCATGTGTTAGTGTTTGGCCTTGAAAACCTCAGTGCTTCTGATGTGTAGGGGGAAGGCAGCTCTTGTTAAGGACTCAAATGTGTACTTTGCATGCTTCTTTGCAGCTGATGGTTAATGGCTTTCAGGCTGCAAATTTGATGTTAGACACCAGCACTTCTCTTTCTTGAGCATTGAGTGCTTCATAAAGCCTGCAGTCTGGTACATGGCGCAGGCGCGTGCTTGGATATGTCTAGAAAAGGGTTTTATTGCTGAGGTGAAGGATTCTTGACCATTTAGGTTAAGTAAGGTAAGGTGAGTGTTACCTAAAGCCAGCCCCATTTAGCTTGGCCAAGCCCCATTGCACAGCACCATTTACTGAGAGCTGGAGACTCTCATTTGCTTTTTAATGACTTCAAGTCTCACCTTGCACATGCTCATGTGCTTGCTCCTGGAGCCCCAGCCCTGTCTCTCCCAGGTTTCAGGACCGGGATGGCTGAAACAAAGGGAAGCAAAGGGAGGTGTGGAAATTCTTTCCACTTCACTTTTCCTTAGCAGGTTGTGCTGGGTCGCGCTCCTGAGCTGCCCTGTGGAGAGGCTGGAATGGTATCTGGGTGTTCACACAGGAGCTGTGTTCCAGGAGTTGTGCCTTTAAGAAAACCACAACACTTTGTGAGAGTTGGCTGCACGAAAGCGTAATCTCTGGGGATTAGAAACCCCCCATTCAGGGGATATTATAAACAGGCATTCAGACATATTTACCTTCTGTTTCCTGTGCAGCCCAGTGCTGGCCAGCTTCCCTGTCAATGGCAAAGGAGCTGCCCTGGCCTCGCCTGGGTGCCTCGCTCCCCCTGTTTTCCTGCAGTTTATCCTTGGCTTTGGTGAGCTGCTGGTGTTAAACAGCTCTGGAGCAGCAGTGTGCAGGTGGGGCTCTGTTGTAGGGACCTTTGTCTCCCTCCTCTGCACAGGATTCTCCAAGGCAGATGTTGCTTCCCATTAGGATTTAAAATCTTGTTTTATAAAGTGCAAAAGAAAGGGCTGGGAACAATACAATTCTCCCAGTGAAATGTGTCAGTGGAGATGGTCCCACCTGGTGCGTGCTGGGATGTCCGACGACAGCAAACAAGGCAGGGAATGTCATAGATCTTCTAAACCCACCAGCAGGACCCTGGGTGGCAGGGGGCCCTTGGGGCTTGCTGGGAGCTTTCATAAGCCTGTGGGTGGGGTGGGAGTTTGACTGCAGGGATGGGGCTGTGGTGGGCAGTGGGAGCTGCTCCTCACAGAACTGCCGCGCGCTGCTCCACATCCCTGCTGCCGGGAGGTGGTTTGGGGTTGGGTTTTAACCCATTTTCCTTCTCTGGCTGCAGATTGTGCTGTCCTCCTTCAAGCACGGCCTCTTCAGCGGGCAGTGGCTGCAGCGAGTGAGCTACACACGCTGGGAGGGCATTTTCCGCTGCATCCCCATCTTTGGCATGTCCTTTGCCTGTCAGTCGTAAGTACCTGCTGCTACTGCTCCTGCACGGTGAGGTTTTGGGAGGGCAGAGGGTCACCAGGATTGATATCATCTGGTTTCCTCTTGTATTTTAATCAAAATCTCTTACAGGCCACTGAAGTACAGCATCTTGTTCTGTTGTTACCCTTGTGTTACCTACATGGGGAGGGAGTTATGTTTCACTTGGGAGTTATTGTATTTGAGATAGTTTGGGCCAGGCAGATCCTCGGTGTAACACACGTTGCTTCTGGTAGAGCTGCATAAGGGATGCATTTCCCTTGTTCCTCAAAGGGGATGATTTAGTATCAGGCCAGGCAGTGGGACCGTGTCCCTGCAGGGCAGTGCATGCTCCTGCCTGCTCTCTGCTTCCCCAGTCTCTTTGAGAGACCTCACATCACACAGACGTTGACTTTGGAGACTTGGTCATGTGTTTCCACTTACCTGCTTTTAATGAGGGCTTCCAGTGGCGTGTGGAGGGACGTGGTGGCAGAGCAGGCTGTTTTCACGTGTCCAGCAGCATTACCTTCTGCCCCAAAATACGTGCCTGGCCAGAACAGTGCCACACTTGAAATAGAAAAGTAACTCCAAATGTGGACAGGGAAAAGACCATCCTCGTTTGGAAGGCTGGCAGAGTCGGGCTTTCCCCCCTGTAGCTCTAGCAAAGAGGTAGCATTGCCAACAGTAAATGAATGTGACAGATAAAATTTGCTCAGACTGCTGTGTTTACACCCACATGCGAGTTCCAAATCATCATTTTCCACTTATTGGCTCTCTTGGCAGCTTGGTTCCTACCCGAACACACTCCAGTCTTGCTGTTTAATGTCTCCATTACAACTGGCGAAGGCAATTGTGTTCGTTTGCGGCTTTACCTTGTTAACATTTTAGAGTTTGTAAATTCCACTGGTTTTTCCTTATGGGAGCCACACAGTGCCCAGCACAGTTTTGCTGGGAGCTGGAAATGCAGGGGAAGAGTTAGGTCTGGACCAGTGTGCACTTACCTACATACAGGCTCCACTACAGCACCTCTGTGGCAAGCTGAACCTAAAGCTATATGCTTTTCCCAAGCATCATGGCAATACAGTGTCCCCAGCTCAGGCAAGCTTTCTAAGCAGGTTATTCTCAGCTAGGTAGGTTTAATTTTGCTAACCTCTGAACCACCTTTTTAAAAGAGGAATAGTTCTATCATAAAGCAGGAATCCTTTTCCTTCAGCACATAAACGCAGCATACATTTGATTCTAGCACTGTGCTTCTAGCTTGAAAAACTTGACCCTGCTTTACTTGTGAGTACAATACCTTTTAAAAGCTATCCTGTTGTTGCTGAAGTTGCAAAGTAGGTCACTCCTTTACAGTTATGTAGCTTGGAAATCTGCTGTGGAGCTGGGAGCATGAGGGCTCCACGGTTACCTCTGCTGCAGTCCACTTGTGTGACCTTGCTCAAGCCACTGAAGCCTCTAATTAAAGAGGAGTCAGTAGAGCTTTCCTGGAGAAAACTTATTTCTGGAGCTGGCCATTCTGATGCAAAAACACTGAATAACAAAAATCAGGTGTTGTGCATGGTTCTGAAGCATCAGTTCCCTGCAGGCTGGGTTAGTGCTGGGCTCAGAGAACCCGTACACTGTGGTCCCAGCAGTGGAGGTGCAGGACAGCAGCTCTGAGTTAGCTCTGGTCATCTCTGAAGCCAGGCTGCTCCTAACACTTGTGCTGACTTGCCTGCTCTCTGCTTGTGCCCTCTTTGAGGTGCAGTGTAGCAGATAACATGAGGAGGGATCCCTGATCCTTCCCTGCAGTCATTGTGCTTAAAAATAAACCCTGGGCACATCAGGACACGCTGCCTGTTGCACACTTGTCCTCTTGCTCTGCCTGGAGCAGTGGTGGTGGTCAGGTGATTGCAAGAGGCTTTGCAGGGCACTTTTCCTTTGTGCCGAACCCTTTGACGTGAAGGGATTAAGGTTTAAGGATTTTTGTGCTTGGCCTCAGCTTGCCACACTTTCTGTTAATGGCTTTGGTGCCCACTGGAGCTGGGGATACCCCTTCCTATCGAACTGGGTGCTCCCCCTTTCTCAGAGTTACTTCACTAACATGAAGCCACTTGAATTAAAGTAGGAAGAGGTTAATGAGTAGCTAAAATGTGCACCTGGTGTCAAAAAGCACATTCCAAGTGTGTGGACACCCCAGATCCCGGGTGTTGGGCGCTCCCAGCTTTCTATGAACCCAGCCCCAGCAGCAGCAGCAGCAGTGCTGAAGCACGACAGGCGCTGCATTTCCTTCTGTTTGTTTAACTT
>JANHGB010011494.1:0-54254 GCA_026283785.1 Coracopsis vasa | reverse complement strand
TATGGAATACCCCTTTGGCTAGTTTGGGTCAGGTGTCCTGGCTCTGCTTCCTCCCGGTTTCTTGTGCCCCTCCTCACTGGCAGAGCGTGAGACTGAAAAGTCCTTGATCAGGTTAAGCATTACTTAGCAACAACTAAAAACATTGGCGTGTTATCAGCGTTGCTCTCAGACTAAAGTCAAAAACGCAGCACTGCACCAGCTACTACGGAGAAAAATAACTGTTACAATTGAACCCCAGACAGCAGCTTTTTACTAAACCTAAGCAGGTAACAGAGTGTGTAAGTGCAAAAAGTCTTTCACAAACTCCTTATCTGCAGTTGGTCCAGAGAAGACACCATGTGAGCAGAAGGCATGAGCAACACGTGTGGAATTTAGCTGTGAATAGAATACTTGTAAAGAAAGCTCTGCCTTCACAAAGGTAGATGGCATGTCTTGGTGTAGAGCATTATGTGTAAATGGTTCTTCTCTCTCGCTGTGCCCATCCGGCAACACAAAGAAATCACCTCCTTGGAGATGAACCTGTTGAAGTGTCTCAGATGGGCCAGATGAGACTGAAATTACTACAGACTCCCTCTATGTGCTGCCTGGCTGATATTTTTCTCTCAGTCTATGCCAGAAGGACTTTGGCTGCCCTTGCATCAATCTGTTTGATGTGGGACAGGTGGTGGTGGTAAGCCACTGTGGCCCCCAAGCATGAGCTTTCCTCTAGCCATTGCCATCAGGAACAGACTGTAGTGAGCATTTGTGGAGATACAATTTAATGGTTGGGCTGGATATTGCACAGGATGCAGCAGAACAGTATTGTAAAGCAGCTCAGAGATAATAACCTTGAGGCCTGGGAACAGGCAACAAGCACTCTCAGATCAGCACTCCAGCTGCAGAGCTGGGACTGCTTCCTCTTCCCGTGTGGCCATGCTTTGCGAAAGGTGATGCCTGGGGTTTGCAAAAGGGTTTGGCAACTGTTTAACCCCAGATCAAAATGCTTCTGCCTTAACTTCTGTGCAGAGCTATTGTATATGTCAGTACTTTGAGAAGCACCTGGAGAAATGTTGGACTCTTTTCCTGCTAGAGACTCAGAGGGTTCATTTTACAAAGGAGAGCAATAAGGGAGTGATGTAAAGAGAGAAGAACCATTTCTCATTGGCAATGCTGAACATTTCTCCTTTTCATACAAATATTGCCACTATTTAATTCTGCAGTTTGAGTTGGCAACAGCAATAAAGTCAGCAAGCAGATGCTTTGCAGAGAGGAATTATTTCTCTGCTGTTGGTTTTCTTGCCCTATAGCAAAGTTTTATTGAGTCGATTGTGTCTGTAATAAGCCTGGCTTTCTGAGAGCCACTCTTGGGTAGGAGACGTAAAAGTCTTGCTGTAAGCCTCTTGTCCCCTTTGTCAGAGTTAATTTCCTATTTCTAGCTGGCTTTAAGGTAATGGTATGCTTGTTTTGTCAATTTAGCAGGAAGCTGAAAGTATTACTTGTTAAAAGCCCTTTTAGGGGAAAGCCCTGAAGTGTGTTCAGGATGCTAAGTGCCAAGTGCTGGTTGTGCCACCAGCATCACTGGAGTTTGGGGCCGTTGCAGGCTCACTGTGTTCTTTGCCTTGGATTGTATTGGTTTAAAAAGGAAGGACCTGACACTGAATCTGTTTAGAGTAAAAAAGGCAGTAGGATTCCTGCCTGAGCCAGGGGATTTCCTCTTCAGTCTGAAAAATGTTATATTGCCTGCAAGCCTTTGCTTGGACTTCTGTACTGAGTGAAAGCAAGCATGGCAAAAACAGACCTCTACCAAACAAGAACTTCTTTCAAGGGGAGCAATGACTGGGAAGTCACTTCTGAAAAGGGTCTCACTCAGAGCAAGCTGTTTCTGCTTTCTCTCAAAAATCTCTTCTACTCTGCCTGTTCTAATGCGTGAGTTTGTGCGAGCATGTCAAACATACATAATTGTACTTACAAAGCTGTCGGGTAAGCTTGATTTTGCTCTTCTTGGGCTTGGGAGAGCAGGATGATATTTTATATTAGAAAGTCTGAAGAGAGTTGGCTGATGCAGGATTAAGCTTGCTGAAAATGGTGTTATACTCTGATCACAGCTCCTTGGAGGTCCTGATGGGAATATTTATTTATTTCAGAAACTAGCTCTAGTTGCTTGTGCCAGCCATAGCTATTAAACATTACAACTAGAGATAATTATTCCTTATAAAAAGTAGTTTTTATTAGAGGGGACTAATCCACAGCTCTGGTAGCACCATGTATGTCTTGGTGGTGCTTTAGCATTTTCTCGTAATCATTCACACTAATGCTACCCAACTGAAGCAAATCCCATGGCCATTTCATCCAGATAAAATGGATAAAATAGATGAGATTTTCACTGCTCCTGGAAGGCTGACAACAAATCTCAGATTCATCAGACCAAGAAGGAAGCAATTACCCAGACAGCAGCTTGCCAATAGCAACTTTTCTCTTAAAATAAAGGGGCACAGTGACATCATTTTTTCATCAGCTCTTTCTGTGCTGCTGCAGTGAAGGGGAGGCAGAGAAAGCTGCCTCTTCCTAAAGAGGTTTCCTCTGACTCTTCTCCTTCTAAACCCCTGCTTTCTTTGTTACTGTATGTCCTTCTACCTTAAGCACATTTTATTCCCTTACACCAGAACAACAGAAAGACAGACATTCACTTTTAATTTCATGTTTTCGGCAAATTGATCTGCGCTGGCACATAGACTTTGTTTCCCGTTCCATCATCTGTTGAGATCCAGCATAGAACAGCTCAAACGGTATAGATGATGCAAGTGGCATTTCAGGGAAGTGTTTTCTGATGGGAAGAGAGGTAGTTACTGAAAAATGAGGCCATGCATCCCACATGGTCACTCAGAGTTAATGTACCTGAACCGGAAGAGAGAGAGCAGCATGTCAACAGCTGTGTAGAGAAGATATTTCACCAACAGTTGTGATGTGGACAAGATAGATAAGGAGGCTGTTAGCAGGTGTGTTTGTCTTGGAGGCTGTGCAAGTAAAGTGGAAAGATGAATTCCAGATCTATTCATAGCATATAATTGGATGTGTAGTATCCAATAGCTTGGGTGGCAAAAGCCCACAGCGTGTAAGTGAGAAATGCCTTCTAGTCTCATGTTCATTTACCTAATATGGAAATGTTGAAGCTTTCTGGTTTGGGGGGAGGGACATTGTTTTTTTCTGTTTTTTTTTTTTTTCCTGTTTTTCTGGTTTTTTTTCTCTACCAAGCATGCAAATATTTTTTCTCAGTTGAGAACAGACTATTTCAGTTGGAAGGGACTGAGGTTAGACTAACAGATCTATAGTTCCCTGTGTCTTCCCTCATGCCCTTTTTGTAGATTGGAATAATACTGGCTAGCTCCCACTCAGAAAGGTCCTCCCCAGACTCCCAAAACCTTTCACAGATGGTCAAGAGGTGTTCTGCTATAACATCTGCTAGCTCTTTCAGAACTCTGGGATGAATCCTATCGTACCCCATGGACTTGTGAACATGAAGCTGATACAGCTGGTCGCTTACCATTTCAGTGTCTACAAATGGAAAGTCACTGTTCTATGCTTGTGGTTTCTGACTCAGAGGACCAGACAGGCCAAGATCGATCAGTGTTATTAAAGACTGAGGCAAAAAAATAATTGAATGCTTCCATTTTTTCTTCATCCCTATTAGTCAGATGATCATCTTCAACAAGCATTGGTCAAATCTTTTCTTTAGACCTCCTCTTGCTATTAACATATTTGAAAAAGGCCTTCTTGTTATCTGAATCAAAACTGGCCAGTTTCAACTCTAATTGAGCTTTGGCCTTTTGTGCTTTCTCCCTGCATACATGAACTTCAGCTCTGCACTCTTCCTCCAAAGCTTGACATTGCCTTCCACACATCATACAATTTCTTTTTCCTCTTGAGCTCCACAAGGAGTTCCTTGTTGAGCCAAGCTGTTCTTCTGCCTCACTTGCTTGTTTTACAACATAATGGAATTGCCTGCTCCTGGGCTTCTAAAAAATGGTCCTTAAGGACTAACCAGCAGTCGTGAGTTCCTAAGCCCTCAAAAGCAGATTCCCAGGGTACTCTGCTAAATACCCCCCTAAATAGCTTTAAGTTTGCTTTCCTGAAGTCCAGGATAGCTATTCTTTTTTCTCATTACACTGAAAAATTTAAACTAAACCATTTCATGATCATTGTGGCCAAGAAAGCCACCTACCATCATGTGCCCCAGGAGTCCTCTATTCACAAACATCAGGTCTAGGAGGGCATCTTTCCTGGTTGGTTCACTGAATACCTGTGACAAGAACTTAACTCCTATGAACTTCAAGAATTTCCAAGGCCTGCTTGTCACAGCAGTGTGATGTTCCTAGTTGATGCCTGGGAAGTTGAAATCTCCCATAAGGACGAGGGCTACCAATCCAGAAATTTCTCCTAATTGCCTAAGAATAACTCATCAGTGCTTACATACTGGCTAGGCAATGGGTAGCAGATACCCATTATAACATCTCCTTTGTTTTCCATCCTCCTAGTCCTTACCCAGAGGCTTTCAACCACATCATCATTAACTGTAAGGGCTGTATAATCAAATCTCTCCCTTTCTTAGACTGGGATACATCACCTTCACCTGCTGTACCTATCCTTCCTGAACAGCCTGTAGTCCTCCATCCCTGCCCTCTAACCATGGGACTCATTCCAGTGAGTCTCACTAATACCAATGATATTGTAGCACTGGGAGCTGACCAACGCTTCCAGTTCATCTTGTTTGTTTCTTAGAGTTTGTGTGTTTGTGCACAAATATTTCATATATATTCCTGAGTCCTCTGTGCTCCCAGGAGCAGTGCAAATGTTCCCACTAAGATTTCCACCTTCTGGAGATGCCGTGCCAGCCCTTGCCTTACTTAATGCAATCCTGTTGGTATCCCCTTCCCCCATCAATTCTTTCATTCACCCTCCATAAGCAAATTGGTAGACCACAGTCATTGAGCAGAAAGGAGTTTTGGTCCAGTAAACACAGAAGGTCTTCAAATTAGGAATGAATGCAGAGCTCCTGTAGAATAACAAAAAATTGCAGAGATAGCATATCTCAGAATGAAGGTCAAGGATGGAAAGGGAACATTCATCCAAATTGCTGAGTCTGGAGGGAACTAGTTAAGGAGAATAGGCTATTTACACAAAGGATTTTCCTTCATCTTTCTCTGCTTATCTTTCCACTTTCATTTGAGGAATCTCATTCATCCTGCTATGCTTTCCTCTCTTGCAATATGTCAGCTGTATAGTTTTGATACCTGTCTTTACCTCTTGTGAGAGAGCATCTACTAATGGCCGGTCACGCCCTTAGAGAGCCACGGGAAAGAGAGGAGGTGGACTGAAAATTGGATGCTTTTTTTGTTGTTGTTTTTGTCCTGGCAAAAGCCCACTGTATTAGAATAGTTCTTGGGAACATGCCAAGCCAGATCTCATCATTCTAGGCTAACCACTAAGCATTGCTGTTACTGGATAGGCAAAGCTCACTTGCCCTTGGGAGAGCAAGACACCATGCTGGGACTGAAATGCCAGAAAAAATACTGAAGTGAATGCCTCCTGGGGAATCACTTCATCATCTGAAGATGAGCTGTTAAAGGCAGGCTCCAAAAATGAGACCTTTCTGCCCTTTCATTGTGTTTTGCCTGTTAAATGGTTAATGGAAGGGGAATGGAGACAGCTGAAACACTTGAGACACTTTTTTGTTACTGAGATGTTCATTTATAATTTGAAATCAGTAATTTAGCTCTAAGTGGCTCAGGTCATTAGTTAGAAGCAGGTTCTCTACAGTACAGCTGCAGACGGTAAGAGGCCTCATGATGAGTTATTAAATAAAAGTTTTCCCTTGATTCACAAACATGATTTTTGGCCTGACCTTAACCTGGGAGATTTCTTACTGAGAGTCCTGTTGCCACCTTCCACTTTGCTATATATAGAAGCTAATTCTGTAGTTAACCCAAGACTATGGTTCACTATCCAAAATATCCTCTTTTTCTTGTTTGGATAAAGTTATGCTTCTCAAAGTTTTACTTCCTTTTCTATCCCACTCCCATGTCTCTCTCTGATTCTATTCTCTAGTCAGACCTGTCCCACCCAGCACAGACACATTGCAACAGTCTGCCCTGAAGCTTATTTATTCTCTTGCCTTGTTAAATATGCATTAAATTCCACCCTTTTGTTTTGGGGGACATCGTAGAATTAGTAGGCAGCTTGATGTCACAAGGCTGTTCTCCAGATTTCCTTTCTTTGCTAAAGGCTGTAACATTTATATTTGAAAGCTTTTTATTTTTCCACCTGTGGCATTTGAATTGCAATACACCCTGTGGACATTTTAGCTTTGTCAGCTTGACTGTTATTAAGCTGTAATAATTTATCATCATTGGCAATGATTTTATGTCTGGGATTTTTTTAGCAGGTATTGCAGAACATTTATTGGTAAACTGCTGTGAGCATGCAAAGACTTAAGATATATAATTTATAAAGCCATATTTATGCAGCAGCGCTTTATGATGGAAGGTTGTGCTGAGAAAGCATTTGAGATGACAGCTTATTTTTAGATGAGCCAGAAGTCTTTGTTTCCATCTCATTTCAGGCCTCAGCACAGAATGATTGAGGATCTCCAGAAACCCAAAAGCTTTTTCCCCTCTTATAGCACGAGAGAGTGTGTAAATAAAACTGACAAACACAAAAATGCAATAAAATACAACCATTTTGTGAATTTATAACGTAAAGGGCAAAGTAATAAAAAAACTATAAATTTGTGTCAGTCATACTCCTTTATTAAGGGCTACTAAGCAATACATGCACTGGGCAGTGCAAGAAACGTCAGTGTAGCTGAATGCTTTCCATGAGCATTGACTGGAAAGGACTTGCTAAATTGAGATAATTTGATTCTTCATGTTTTCTGTGTGTATTTGTATTCACAGGGGGGTTTAATATCTATGCAAGAGCATGTTTTTATCATAAGGAAGAAAAAAAAACAGTATGTAATTTTAATTAGTAAGGGGAGATGAGTTAATTTCCAGATTACCTCAGGAAGGATTAGGAAATTTCATGACCTGACATTTGGAGAATGAATCATCTTTTCTGTCTTTTAGGTTATAGGGTGAGGGAGGGATTTCATTTTTAAGTCTATGCTCTTTGCTCCAGCTAACCTACAATTGCTGCATAGAGTAGGTTTTCCAAAGGGTGATTTGTCCTATATGCATATGCTAGAAGTGACCTTTGAAGATGCCTGTTTCTTTCCAATGACAAAGGAAGGAGAGTTTGGGCAGACGGATTTGATCCGGGGTCTGGGTTGCCCAAACTCCAGGCATCTGGGCTACTGTTGTGGTCAGGGAAATTCTGGTCAATGCCATTAATGATGTCTAGGGAGTTATTCAGCCAACCAAATGCAGGCTTGGACTATGATGAGACACGCTAATTTCTAGACATCGCTAATAGCATTGACATCTATAGGTAGGTGACCTGAACCCCATCTTAGATGTCTAAAAGCTAGTCATATAGACCTGAAATCAGAATATTTGCAATCCTTCTGTGTTATAACCTGCAGCATTTGACAAAAGCACACGGAGTTTAGTCCCAAAATCTTCATCGGTTCAGAAGTTTCAACACTACTTACAGAACCAGAGCAGTACTTATAGGTAGCCCTTAGGGTAAGCATGTTGTTTGTACAGTCCCAATGGGAATGTTTCTACTCATTTTTACTTCATAGTCTTTGCACTCATTTCTATAGACATAGGAAACAGAAAAAGCAAAGTAAAATGTGAAAGCAGGGGATTCTGTGGGCTCTCCTATCTGTATATTGCAATGAAGCTGCTGATCACAGGTCTGTTTAACTAAATGTGTTTATTCCAAAGCATCTGAAATGCTTCCAAAGCAGATATTTGGTTGGTGGTAAGAAAAGACTGTAGTGTTTCCTTTGGGGATAACTAGCACATCAAAAAGAGATTATTTGAGGTGGCATTCATTACTGATGGCACACTGCCCATGCTTGGAAGTGGCTTGGGATACAGGCAATCATATAGAAATAGAACAAATAAGAGTGCCGAAAAGCCTCAGATGTGCTATTGCATAGCAAAGCCTAATATAAATAAACAATCATTAAAAATTGCTAACATAAAACAAGGGAATAATCTTTGCTTTCTTTTGTACTCCCACCCAATTAGTATAGGGTTTTTGACAAGGCATTTGAACTACTGAAGTGAGAGATGCTATTCCAGTTATAACACTGTGTTATGGGACTGCTTGCATGGCATTTTAGGAAATTGAGATGGTAGTAAATACTTTGCTTGCCTGTACAAATATTATTAACAATCCATTGAAAAGAATCCATAAAAGATTCAGGATGCATTTTCCTCAGCTTTCTGATTGTGTTCAGTGGAAGAAGATGAGCTTTGTGATGTGAGGCTGCTTGTTATTAGGGTACAATTATTGCTCACAAGTCTGTTATTGATCAGGGGATCGATACTGAATGTGGTAGAAACCCTTCCTACAGCCGTGTGAGCCACTTATTGATGGGACTGTTTAAAAATGACTTTTCATTAAAAACCAGTTGTGGTGTACAAGTTCAGTCATTCTCCCCATATCTGTGGGAACCTAAACCTCAGAAAAGGAAGGTCTCTCTGCATTTTAATCACATTTTGTCATTAGTATAACTATTGCTGGTATGCTTAGCTGTACCCCATGGAGCTATGTTTGCATTTGCATCTCAAATACCCCAGTTGGTTTTGGTGTTTGTTGGTTTGTTTTAATCCAGAGAAGAATACTAAGACATGAGTGCTCATTTTGCATGTGAGCTCTTCTGGAAGTCAAGGGGTTAAGTTGCATCCTGGAGGGTAACAGGTGAAATGTGCCAGAGAGGCTGGTGATGGTGAGGGAAAATAAAGATAAAGGGAGAAGGTGGGAAATAGCGTGGAGCGATCTGAACCAGTCTTTCATTGCGCAATTTTCTTTCATCTGTGGGGCCTCAGCACCCCCACCTTGTACTCCAGTTGTTTCCCAGTTTGTTTTATTCCCAACACTAACCTCATACCTTATGTTACTTCCATTGATTGATGCTGTAGTGTTGTTATGATATGAACTGGAATGTGTCTTTAGCTTTACTGGAAGCATGAATATGAAGAAGCCTCTTAATAGCAATTAGAAGGTTTTCATGCCTGTGACTCATTCAGATAGGTGGCTTGTATTGGAGTCATGCCCCACAGCTTTCTAGGAGCTGAGGTATTGCGTAAAAGTCTTGCTGCTTCCCAAAACCTTCCTGTGCCTGCTGGGGATGGGCTTAATTCCTGAGCAGGGCTTGGGCTCCTCAAGGAGAGTTGGGCATGCCAGGAATAAGCCTGAGAATCCTGTGCTTTTTCAGGTGGGACTTGGAGAACAGTGGGAAGGCACTTCCTGTGATATGGAAGGTTTGTCTGTCCTTAGCTATTGCCAGCACCTGGTCAGACAGAGCAGGTCGCAGGCACAGATTCTATGTGGGACTGAGGGAAGTGAGTGCCACTGTATTACTGATGTTCCCACTGACACCCACCTCCAGGCCTCTGCTGTCAGCTGATCGGTGTAAGAGCAGTATATGATGGTGACCATAGATGTTCTTGTCAACACTGTTAATCATTACTGGCTGCTGAGTGAACTTCAGAAAGGTGAATGGAAGGGCAGAATGTGCATAGTGGCATTGCTACTGGAGGAATTGGAGAAGACTTATTATATGACATTATTATATCATGTAGACCATGCATTTGCAAAGAAAACCGATTTCTCTTTGGAAAGGTCTCCATAAGGAAAATTAACTGTAATCACAGTGGAATACATCAGTACAATTTGGGACCTGTGGGAAGGACGCTCTTAAAATCAACCTCAAGATGTAAAAAGCCAAACACGTTGGTAAAAGCCACCTGCCCCCAATTCCAGGAATGTAATCAGAGACTCTTTGTAATCTGACTCAACTTCCAGAATTAAGTTCAGCTTCTGCCAGGGTATGTTGCAGGAGATTCTTTGTTCAGAGTATTGAATCAAATATTTGTTTATATAGTCAAGACTTATTTTTTGAAAGCTTTTGTGAGGGAAGATAACAGTTTTAGCTGTTGCCATTTTTTTTTCACAGTATCAGCAATTTTCTCTTTTAGATACGCAACTAATTTTGCATTTCAACTATAGTATCTATGTTCACTATGGATGTTTCTATAGCAACCAGCTTTGTGCTATCTACATAGCTCTATGGATGGATTAAATATGCAATATAGAAATGTTTTTCGTTGTATTTTTCCTGCAGACTGTCTCTGTTAGCACATTTCAGAAACTTTGAGTAGTATAAAATAGAAAAAACATCTTCTGTCATCTTTGTACATCCTTAAAAACCCTGATTATTTTTCTTTGTTTCTTATATGACCCCTGTCATCTTATTATTTCACTGCCTCTTACTCTAAACCCACTGGTGTCTCTAGCAGAGAGAAAAGTGGTAAAGACTCCAAATAATCTGGATTTTATCCAATGGAAGATATCTGGGGTAAACCAGGGAACTGAGCCATGGCATCTGGAGTCATTATTTGATGCTCATTATCCTCGGCTTCTCTCAGCATCTCACCAAATGGTTTAGGTAAAATTCTTCATCAACAATCTCCTTTCCGGAAATCACAGGTTTTGTGTTGTGTAAAAGACCAAACTTTACCATTTTATTTGCTCCTGTTGTTTTCAGTATTTAGTGCTATATATGTAACAAGTGACTAAAATTGCATCTAGAGCTCCAGACCTGGTCTCTTCCCAGTTTATGCTACAAAGTCATTAAAAAAGTTGTGCATTATTTTACGGGTGGGACAGAACAGGGACTCCAGAGCACACTCAGCTTTCTTCCATTTCTGCTTCTTTGTTAAAAGATGTAACTTCATTTGATGGATTCTGATTCTGGACCTCATGCGTGTATTCCTCTTTGCAACTCTATCGATTTCATTACATTCATCCCAGGTGGTTTTAGAAATTACATTTGAGGAGCAGATGAAAAAGCTTTAACACTTTCAATTTGGCAGCAGTTAAAACTGGAACCTAAAAAAGAAACATATTCTTTTTGTTGTCATGTATTCATCCCTTGCCCTTTTCTAACTCAACTCATGCATTTGCTCTGTGTTTCAGTTAGTTGTCATTAACTCAGTACTTTTCTCATAATCCTTAATTTGAATTAGAGTTTAGGCAAGTTTCCAAATTAGATGCTTGTGAAACTGATAATAACAATTTTTAGCATTCTGTGATCATGTTTAATCTTTTATCAGCAATGCTGCCATAATAGGTCATCTCACCTATTCTATTTCTGCAAGTTTTTGCATCCTCAGCAATATGACTTTGCAGTATGGGACAATTAAGTGCACTACAGAAGTGGCTAATTAAAATTGGCGGCAGTTAAGCACGTGCTTTAAATGCTTTGCTAGATAAGGATGCAATTGAGCACTGCTTGAAGTGTTTCAATGAATTTCTGGCCCGTGAAAGGAAAACATCACTTTTAGATTGGGTATATTAACTCATAAAGTAGTTCTGTTCTTTTGTAACTGTAGTTGATAGATAACTATGATTTAGAGGAGCAAGTGCATAGGAGAATGCTACTCATAAAACAGCAGGAATTAACTGAATGACTTTTTATTCTCTTTTCCATTAGCGGGGTGTCAGCATGGTACTCTGTTTTTTTGACATTTTCAATTGTCCTCAAATTTACTTGAGTTGTATGAGACTGCAGTATAGTGGTGGAGCTCAACTGGCAAAGAATAATGTATTTCTTAAGGCTTAAGCTCTTGAGGCTCAATCCTCACCAGGGTAACTGAAATAGCAGCATTCTATGTTTCTCTTATTGACACTATGGAAAATAATGCCCTTCCTGTGATATATCTTTGCCCACATACAGCTCCGAAGTCCTGTTTGTAGACTTTCCTGGCTTGATAAAAATGCTCTTGGTATTTGTCAGGCTCATGCACTGGGTGAAATATCCTAAACCAAAATCTATGTATAGGAGAGAAACGTCTAAAAGGAAGGAAAGCAACAACATGAGCTATTGAAGTGTGTTTCTGTCAACCTGTGACAAGACTACAGTGCAGTTAGAGGGCAGTGAGGGTATGAATCCCAAGATGTCATGCTGGCAGGCAGAACATGGGTTAGGGTTGTAACTCGCAGCTACCTGTGCGTGTGTAACAGTTGCTTGCCTGTCGTTCAGGATATCAAGTTCAGGCCTGTGGAAGATGGCACGTTGTGTCTACTTTGAAATCATGTTGAGTACTGTACACTGTGTTGAAACTCTGACAAAACAGTGCTTGTAAAGGAGAGACAGCATGTTAATCAAGTCGTAAGTTTAGTATTGTTGCCTGCTTGAAAGCAAACTCTCAAAACACACTGTTTAGAAAGGAGACATTGTTTATTCTGTGCAGGGTGCTCAGTGGTGCATTTCCACAAATCAAGCACACCTACCAGGATCCTTCTTCTGGTACTTATACACAAGTTACAAAGCTCCACTTAACTAATGCAATTATTCTACCTACATAGTACATATTCACTGTGCTGAGCAATCAAAATTCTTTGTGCCTGTGCAGGACATTGTGCTGAGCAACCAAAAGTCTTCTGCATGGATGCAAGGATCTCAGAGGGTCTCCAGTGGTCATTTGGGGAAGAATACCTCTACTATTTTTATCCTTTCACAGCCATGTATCATCTGAGGACAACAGAGTCTTCCTTTATTTTGCCAGCTTCTCATTAATTAGATATATGTCCTTGGTCAGAGGATGTTATCCTCCTCCTCTGGGGCCGTTTAGCCTTAATTCAGTCACCAAAACCAAGACAATAGTTCTTCTAAACCCTGACAGATATTTACATAGTTTCTTCTGGGGTAAATTTTGACCTTACTGCTGCAAATTCAGTGGCAGTATGACATTCAGGCTAGATCCTTGGCTGTTGTTGATGAGGATGGTGACTGATCATTCATGCTGGCTGACATGGAAGGGAATGTAGGCCTTGGAGGTGTTTGCCTCTCGTGTACATAACAGCCCATATTGCAAGATGAGATTTTTGTCTTTGAAACTAATTTTTAAGCAAAATGAAAAGAATATGGAATGGCAAGGCCAAACAGCTAGTTTCATGGAGCTTTTAATTTTTAACTGCTTATATGCAAAGCTGAGGATTTGAAATGCTTTGCGCTTTACTCAGTTGCACTCTTTTAAAGCATTTTCCTGTAAGTCCTGGAGATATTAGTGAAAGAGTTCAAAAGTGGAATTAAATGACTTCAGAACAAAATAAAATTTTGTCTTGAGAGAACATAGCAGAGTGAGTAGATGTTGTTCTAAAGAAAAGCATTGAGTCTGGGAGTAGAGCAGCATCTGATATGTGGGATAATGTCTGTCTACTGGGTGGAGCTCGCACTTACTAGGAGTTGAGACCAGATGTGTCTGCTTGAGAAGCAATGCTACTGAGCCAATCTGAATTAGATAAGAAAAGGATTTCCTGAGTTGCTCCCTTTTACAGAGAGGCTTTGCAGACTGCAAGCTTATTTGGGTTTCTTTTCTCCACCCTCCTGCCTCTCCCCACCCCTATCCTCCTTTTGTGCATACTTCGTGATGTACCTTACTGTTGAAATCCTGAGCCTCAATAGACTTTTGAGGTCTATCCCAAGATGGGATAGATTGGAGACTTTTCTGCCCTTATTTATACTTCTCTGAAAAGACTTCTTCAGGGGACTGTGATGAGTCAGCCAGGCTGACCATCAGAGTACTAAAGATGTGTGGATGGACTATGGGGTGGAAAGGACATGCTTGCAGTCAGCCAATTTTTAAAGGCTGCTTAGTCCCTAGAGTGGGAAATCAGGGACACTTTACAACAATCTGAAGATATGTAAGCCCAATTCTCATTGATTTTTCTATGCAAATTATGAGACAGCTCAAGTGCTCTGAAGTGATGGCAGCTGAGAATTTGCTGGCAGCTGCTGAATTTTCATAAACAATACTGACATCCTGGGCCATAGCTGCAAGAACAGAAGGCAGCACTACAAAGAAAAAGGAAATGCATGTGTGCAAAGAGCTGCAGTGGAGATACCCTCATAGGTAACACAAGAGTCTGTTACATGTGGGCATAAGTTTTAGGATTTTCCTGCAACTAGCCTATATCAAAATGCAGAAGATCTACTGGACTGAGTGTGTAAAGGTTAGCAAGTCTTACTCCAGATTTACTAAGGTTGAGCGAGGAGTCTGGATAGGATCTGTATGCCCATTGGAGAAGAAATACAGCTTTTATAGGTCCAGTGGATCTGAGGGAGAGAAAAACATTTTGAATTTGTTTCTAAATTTGATGAATGAACAGATTTCTAAATTTGGGGTTGAAATAAGTTATGCGTTCATTGATACAAAATCAAGAGTATGATATGTAGGTAAGGAGAAATCAGGAACTTAACCCTGACTGTTACCTGTATCTATAACCCTATCTTCTGAAAATAGGCTGATGCCAAGCAAAGCAAGCAAGCAAAAAATAAAAAAAAATAAAAAAAAAGAAACATTCGAACTGTAAGTGAACAGTAAAAGTAGGGAGGGGAAGAGGATGACGTAAGGAGACCATAGCAATGTTCATGATATTGAAAAAGTTTCATCTAGCTTAGTATCCTGGTTTTGGTCATGTTTGCTCAGGGGTGCATAGAGACAATATAAGAAAAAAGGAGAGATTTTTGCCAAGTGCTCCAGTTAATAGTTTAAGGTCTTCCCCTGCAAGGTCTGCATGCAAAATATCATTTTTCATAAATGCTTGATACCTTTGATTTCTGTAATTTTTTTTTCCTTTTTTTTGAACATGCTTATATTTTGACATCCACAAAACTCTGTGGCAATGAATTCCAGAACTTAATTAAATGTTTTGTGAAAAAGTACTTGCTTTTATTGGTTTTCAGCCTGCAGACCAAATAACCTCTAGCTTTTTTTATCTTAAGAAAAATGAATAATAATCCTTTATTCACCTTTTTCATCTCACTCTGGCATTTCTGGACTGTTACTGCTCCAGTTTCTTCACTCTTAGGAATGTAGTCCCTACTAATTGTTCTGTTTTCAAGTATTTTTTCCTATTTCTTTTTAAATTGTTGCTAGAAGGATGCAGCTCAGATCATGGCCACTTCAGATGAGATGGATGAGATTGTGCGTATCCTTTAGTTCTGCACTGCAGAGCTCTAGAGCCTCCATACACTAAGGGCAGAAATATGCTTCAGTTACCCATTTACTACTCCATTTAACTTTCAAAATCAGAGTCACACAGGGATTAAATTTTATGTCATCCTATATTTGCTAGATTTCCATATACCATCCTATACTTGTTAAATTTCAGATCTCTGACTAGCAGGAGAAATGCAGCTTGTGCTACCCTGAGGTGATACCACTAGTATATGTCACATGAGCTCTGCTAAAATGTCCATCCATGTGGTGGGACACCATCTGCATATTCAGTCATCCTGTGTATTGGTAGTTGCTAGTGGTTGTGTGGTACAGCTACAGGGTCTTCGGTAGTCTAATGGCCATGAACTGCTGGCTTGAAGGTGTGTTCCTGAAGTAGACAGTGTCTTTGAAGGTGTTTTCCAGAAGTGGCTGCTCCCTCCTCCAAGATAGGCAACAGCTACACCAACAGGTTGTTTGCATTTGTTTGCATATGCTTGCATAAAGTGCTGCAGTCTCTGCATCAGCATATGTCTCTGCTTTTTCCATGTAAGTTCCTTGATTCATTTGATCCTGTCAATGCATATATGCATTCCATTTTCACCTCTTCTGTATGTCTGGCTGAGAGGAACAGCAATTTAAGTATGCCTTACCTTACAAGAACATCTGCTGGATGATGTTCACATCACTATTATTAATGCTTGGATGTTGATTTTCCATTGTATACTCTTACTCCATAGTTAGAGGAGGAAGCATATTCATACAGGAGTAACTGTACAGCAAGTGGGATTGAGAAAGCCCTCCTAGTTTAAATATGTGGAGGCTGAGGAGAAAACCCCTGAAGTGAGTTAGTTTAACTACAAAACAACTGGTCATACTTTCCACTTGGATTCTTTTATCAGTGTATTTTTTTTATCTAAAAGAGGAAGTATGATGGGTAGATCCTAATCAGATACAATCTGAGAAGCCTCAATTAGATGCATTTTCTGTGTAATAAAACCAATAAAAACCCACTTAACGACACCAATACCATTATCGTGAACAATGAGGCAATTTCTCCTGCAGTATTTTAAGTGCATAGCTGTAACTTCAGAATAATTTTCTCCAACAACATGCATATATCTAGGGCTGTTTGGGATTACTTTGTTTACCATACTGTAAGATCAATTCTAAATGTATGCACTGAAGTTTGAATAATTTATTTTCCAGCCCATTAGAACAATTTGGAGAATCTAATTCCATAGGCAGCTTTTGTGCCAAGAGAGCAAGTGCACACATGTCTGTGTATCCCTTGGGGAAGGAGATACAGACTGAATCTATGCTTTTAGGGTAAACCACCTGCTTTACTGCTTGACTTTGCTCTATAAGTACCTGTGAGAAATTTGTCTTGAGCAGAATAAAATACTCCTTCAACAACCAATTGCAAAGTCCAGAGTTTGCGAAGAACCCACTACTTGTGTGTCTGTACTCGCTATTTCACAACTCAGGGATATTTGAGATTTACACTGAGGTCTGTCCTGGAACAGACACTTAAGTCTCTTAAGTCTTAGGGCTGTGATACTATCCTTTCTGATGTCCCCCTTTTTTGACCTTAGATTAAAAGATTTTACCAAAATGCAACATTTATTATAAAAAAAAAAAAGTTAGAAGCCACATCTCGTTTCAGATTGTGCCAAGAGCTGCCTTGCCTGCAGGAGAGGGGATTATCATGAGCAGTTAGGCACATAATGTGTTAAACAATTCCCAAGGGAATTAAAAAAATGCTGTTGTCAGTAGCCTGACATCATTGAGAAGGATTTGGTTTTTACTTTTAAAAAGTCAACCCTGCACTCACCACATGGAGTCAAAACAGACTCATATTTTACTGCCAATAGATGAGGTTCAAGCTGCAGACTTCTTGCTCATGTTTTTGGTTTCACTTTTTCTCTTTTAACCATGACAGCCTCACTGCTTGTGCGTAAGACCCCAAATTGTCAAGAGTAGCCCTGTTAATGGTTTAGCTTTTGTTTAATTTCACATCTCAGCAAGCCCTGAAAGCTGTCAAGACTTGTCATCTCATCACTCTGCCTTCTGACTGTTTGGCACAAACAGAGACTTCGGGGTTGGGGAAGGGGTAGGGAGAGAAAAAGTGGGGGAAAGGGAACATCATAAGTAACTAAGAAAAATTATCTGTAACTTCACAGCTCCTTACATAGCAAGATGAAGAAATCAAAACAGATAGGCAGCATAGAACCAACTACAACAGTTTTCTTTTGCTCTGATCCAAAATAAATAAAGGTGATCCCTCTGATCCCTGTACCTTAGGCTGGGAATTACTCTGCTGTTCAGTTCTGCAGGGGTGGGAGGAGGACTGAGCTTTTGGAATGTTTGGGAACAGAAAACATTCTGCTACAGTTGGAAATGCTCCTATGGCTCTCTTGGTGGGTCTTGGTTCCTTTAAGCTTTTCCTTAGCCAGGTGCTTGAGTATTACAGTGGTCATTGGGCAGAGACTTACAGGTGTGCTTCACCCCTTGGCAGAAAGGGGGTCTTAAGGAGCAGCTTAGACTAGAGTTAAGGGTAGCCTCTGTTTCCCAGGGCCTGGTGTGACTGTTCAGTGACTTTAATCAAGAGCCACGAAGGGACGTTCTGCTGTGGGAAAAGAAACAGGGCTGTACTAAGGTGGAACAGCCCTCAGTAGTGTGTGCTGACGTTTCCTAAGCAGCACTTCATGAAATCCAGTTTCAGTTGGATGATTTAATGCTCAAAGAATCCCTTTGTGCATTTCAGGATTTGGTTAATCAACCTAAGGAAGAGCTGTGCACTAGCTCTTCAAAAATAGGAAGATAATGAGCTGCTGGAGAGCCTGATGTACATTAGATTATCTCTGAATTAAGGGCAATGTAGTGAGATACTCCTGCTGATCAGCTGACCTGAAATATTCAGCCCTGATCTAAATGGGTACGGCTACAGTCACAGCACTTTGAATGAACTATCTCCTGTTTTTGTGATGTTTTGTGCCACTCGTGAACTCCCAGTTTCAGCAGACAAGAATTACTTTGGAGGGAGAAGACGCTGGAATCAAATGTCCTAAGGGCAATGATGTCTCAAGCATTATGCATTGCACATCATAAAGAATTTAATAGGCAATGGAGGAGCAGGCAAGCAGGTACACAGCAGTGTCCTTGGCAAGACCCACCTTCCATAATAGGAATGATAGTTGTAGGTGTCACTATCACTCAAAGCAGTGTAGCAACATGGGGAGCACAAAAGGTGATGAAATAAGCTGCCTTTTATTGGTGCTGTTGAATTGCTTCAGAACAAAGAACTGAAGATAATAGCTGAACATATTGCAAGGTGATATCTCTGCTGCCACTGGGCACATGCCCTCATTAGGCTTAACTGGCCCATTTGTGCGGCCTCACTGCCTGCGGCTTTGAGGCAGAACATCCACCAGGCTGCAGTGGCAGAATTGCAGTTGTGCTGTCCAATCCCATTCTGCCAGTTTAGTGCTATGTATATCTGTTGTGCGATTGTATGTCTATGTATGTCTAAATGTGCAATTTAGTTCTAACTGTATGTCAGCACTTTGACCAGTTTGGTTTTAGCTTGAGTGTCTTGCACCTCTCCTTCAATGGTATTCTGTAGTCCAGTAGACCTTGAGAGTTTTATTCTCTTTTAAGGAATTTGTTCCTTTTTTTTTTTTTTAACATTTTTCCCTTGGGCCATCTTGATAGCTTTTGTTTGTACCCCCTCAGTTATCCTAAATGATTTTCTGTAGATTATCTGCTCTAAGTATTCTTCCTCCTTCTCTCACCTGGTTATTCTTCAATCATGTTTCAGATCATGGTCCGTAACTGGGCATAGAGGGGAGCTATTTGCAGTGTATATGGCCAGGGAATAGACTATCCCTCTGTAATGTTTATAGAGGGTACTATGCTAAAGGGTGAATATGGTGATATGGGATGCCTGTATATGAAAAGGCTGCTGAATGAGATGATTTGAGTCCCTGTGTGCTGAAATCTGCCTTCTCTCAGTGGAGACACATAGATTGTTGCAGCTGAGGTACGTTTCAGGGAGGTATTGTTGCATTCTTTAGTTCTGAACTAATAGACTGGTTTGCAGCTGGGGTGAGGAGTCCTGCCTTGAGACACAGCTGCCTTTATTGTTCTTATTGAGGGGGAATTCAGTGGCATGCAGAGGCAACCTTAGCAATTAGTAACAAGAAATTGCTTTGGCTTTTGTGTTTCTCTTCTGTGTTTCATTTCTGAGTCTTAGCTCTGCCCCAGGATTAGCTCTATCTTTTTCCTTCCCTGGTTCATGAGCTGCCTTATGTTCATCCACTTTATGCAGACATTTAATTGATATTCTCCTATGTCTAGCTTACTACTCTATGAACACAATTTCTTTCCTAGCCTTTAATTGATTTGGATAATAAAGTCCAATTATAAAACTCAATAAAAATTGGTTATTTTAAAGGGAGAGCAAGAAAGAAAGAAAGCTAAGTGATGCTCTGCTGTGACTGTATAATAATGCAAAATCCCCTTTGGTTTAATTCTATTTAATTGCTCAGCTTTACTCAGATTGTTACAATTCTGCAGGCTTTCTCGCAATTATAAGCAGCATGCTCATAAATGTTTGCGTTTTTTAAAAGTTCTTTGTGTATATAATAATTGCAAATTTTATGGGTTACTGGTGGCTGCTGCCTGCACTGGCATCCTCCCTTCTCCTTGCTCCGTGCCGGGGGAGCGTGTATGACTGCTCTCAAACCTTTCCTAAACCAGCCAAGTCTCCTTCTGAGGATTGAATTGTCAAATAAGTGGCCACATTAGGAGTAAACATCATCTTTGGGTTTTTTTGCTACAGGAGGATACTCCTTCCTTTTCTGCCCCTTTACACTTAAATGCTCTTTTGCTTCCGAGGGAGGCTAGACCTTGGACAGGAACTAAGAAGAGGTGTGAGGTGTCCTACCAGAGGATGCTCTGACGAGATTTGTTTATGGCATGTGCCAGGAATGGGAGAAGATGTATTAGATGGGAAGAACAGGGCATCAAAAGAGCTTCATTGAGCATCTCTCTGAGGTACTGATAGAGAATATGGATTTTTTTCAATCCCTTTGGGATCTGACTCTTTGGGAATTTCTTCTTTACCCGGTGTCTGCTTTTTCACTAGAGAGAAAGACCTGATATTTGAAGGTGACTTCGATTTGGGCAATTTGGGTCTTTTTCTTGAGTGTTACTGATGAGTTCCACTCCATGCCTTTTTTTTTCACTTTCTCCTGTGTGTGTTTTCCCTACTGAACGTGCCATAGGGAGAGATTATTTTCTAGTAAGTGTGACTGCTGCTATATTGATATGGATGAATATCTGGGGTTGTTTGGATACAATAACTTAATTTCTTTGTTTCTTTTTATTTTCCCAGTTAGGAGGCTGTGGAATCCTTGGAGTAGGCATCTGGCTGGCTGTTACCCAAGGGAATTTTGCCACCCTCTCTTCTTCTTTCCCATCCCTGTCAGCTGCCAACCTACTGATTGTCACAGGGACATTTGTCATGATCATTGGCTTCGTGGGTTGCATAGGCGCCATCAAAGAAAACAAGTGCCTCCTGCTGAGCGTGAGTATTAAGCCACTATGCCATCGCAGTGTTTGCTGTCTTAAGGCTCTGGTGCTATTCACAATGCATGTCACAGTGTCTTGTATTTCAACAGAAGTTGCCCACTTGACATGGATGAGATGTCAGTTATGTTTGAATAGGTCTTTAATAGCTCTAAGGAGCTGCTAGATCATTCCTAACCATGCTTTCAACTTGCTCTTGGAGGATGAGACCTGCAAGAATGGAATGGTTAGTCTTGGTGTGGGTTTCCATGAACTCTTCAGAGAAGAGGGAGAGGTCTATGTATACATCTTTTGCAGTGTACCCTTGAATTATTTTTTACTCAGCTTTGGTAGCTATCTACTCCAAGTGTCTACCCCGGAGGTACTGATGATCTGAAGTCTTGAGTTGATTTAGGTTTAAATTGGAAATAAAGTCCTTCAGATTTGGCAATGCTTGTTTTGCCAATCATTAACTCTCAGAAGACTGAGATGTCAGGAAGTAAAGGTGCCAGCAGAAGGAGACTGCTGTGAAACCAAAGATTAATAAGGTTCCTGCTGTTCAAGATTTAACAGAAGCTTGAGCCATATCCCTGGTGTACTTTATCAAAATGTCATTTAATGCCATTCAGAGCTGACTTTGAGTAGTGGATGCCTTCTGTAGTTGGTGTTTGTATATTTTGGGTCCTGTTCAGCTGAAGACCAGGAAGTGAGGTGACCTTGCTGCTCAAGTCCAGGATTTCACCTTGAGGTTCACCAAACCTCAGGGTGAAGTGAAGCTGGGTTTTAGTTTGGTGGGCTGGTGATTGCTTTGTAAAAGGCTGTTCCTCACTGTGCTTCACATATTCATTTTGCTCCCCTGGGAACTACAGAATGAGTTGAGGCACACAGCCCCCAGGAAAAATTCACCCTGTAAAAAAGAGGACTCTCTGCAGACCCCTGCAGTTGTTTCTGCTGATTTTTAACCAGTAAAAGTCAGGACTAGTTTGTGTAGGCTAATAAGTGCTATTTATGTGGCAGGTAGGTGGTTTGAAACTAAAATGAACAACATAATTTGAAATTAAGGCAATTTTGTGTATAGAAATCTACACTGGGAAGGCTGAAGCTAAAAGCTCTTGACAATTTTAACAGTCTTATAAATACCCACTTTGTGTAGCAAGTGTCTGGTTGACCAGATGTAATTACTGCATTACAGCTTCAATGCCAATGCAGCAAGAGTCCACAGGGTGCTGAGTCTAATGGTATAGCTTACACATGCAAAATTAATCACCTGTTTTGTGCATTTCTGATTGAAGTCCTAGCTCAGGTGTGACCAGCAATGAATGGCGTCTTCTTATATGTCAGGGTCAGGTCGGGATCTGGCAGTCAGTCCTTGGTACTGGAGGAGTTTCAGCCTTTTATATCGTATGGTTTGTTGGCCCTCGTCACTCATTTGGGCAAGGGCAAAGTCTCCCTTGATCAGCTGTCATTGCTGCAGCTAGGGTGAATGTACTCAGCAAACCTCAGGATACCTGGAGCATCCTTTAGGCAATGCAAATGTTTGTGTTTACTGCTCCACGTAACACATACTGCACAATACAAATATCTAATGGCCTTCAATGCACAGTGTAAGGACTAATCTCATGCCCTTCAGTGCATGATTTAAAGAGTGTGATTGATGGTTCGAGTTAAATGATGCAAAGGAATCCAAATTCATGCTGTGCTTATAATGCCCTTAAGGTCTCCTTGAAGACACTTATGGCATTATTAGCATACGGACCACATGGACATGACTGGTTTAACTAAGGACAATTTGGACCTCCTCCACTTGCTGTTATCTCCTGTAATGTATGCCATTGTAATGATGAGTTGGCAGTAGTCTTTAGACCTGCAAGACCTGGAAAGACAGATTTCCCATGCATTAGGAGCATCTCTTGTTCTGCTTCCTAAAAGCAGAAGAAAGAGGAAAGGATGTGGCAGTTACATGTTGGGGAAGGATGTAGTTGAGAGGATGTGCTGCTGTTACTGGAATAGATGGTTTGGAGGAAGACATTGGAGATATTGCAGGAGGCATGCAGCACCTCTGGAATCCTAAAATGGACTGGGAGGGAGCAGAGCAGGAAGAACTCCTAGCTCAGTCCACCTGCATTAGAGGATATTTTCGATGGTCTTGCCTTATGAATAGTGCTACTGTTCAATGATGTGATAAGAGATGAGATGTCCTAAGGGGTCTGCTTGAGTGAGTGAAAAATGAGCAGTATCAGAGACATTTTAATCTATTTGTATTTCATACACTAGGTCGCAGAGCAGATAAGACTCTGATCCTGTAACTTTGTGTTCTCCGCATATGATATTAGTATTGTGTTTTGTAAGCTGTGCATTAGGCTGCTGTGATGTTAGGTGTCGATAATAATTGCTTATCTCCGGCATTTGCCAAAAACTTTTGAAAGAAAAGAGGATGGATGAAGTGTTTTAAGTAGCAGAGGACAGATGGAGAAAGGAGGTCAAAAGCAGAAGTAAAGTTTAATTTGTAAATGAGGTGTTTGCACAGCTGTGTGCAGTAGTCAGGAGTAATCCACGTTAACTCTCTGAATAGAGAGCCTAGCTTTAAGCTTCACAGTATATTGACTTGAAAGAACTTTCCTGGTGTCCACGGGCTAAGGAGCTGGTAGATATTCTTTACTCAATGGCAATGTATACTCAGGGGACAATGCCTTATTAATCTCTTAAGAAACAGGCCCATTCCTATTTCTCTTTATTCAGAGGAATAGAATAATATGAAAATCTAAAATATAGGGGAAAAAAATGTAAAAGGAAACCTCAACCACCGTGTGCATTCTGCAAAAATATGCAGATGGGATGTATTGTGCAACTCTCACTCTAAGATCTCGGTGAGCAGAGAATAGATGTTTGCAATGATTCTTATTTATTACAGCATGAAGGTAGATAAACTTTTCCATCATTAGACTTCTCTAGGTAAATCAGAGCAACTAGGATTTCTTGAAGTAAGTATACAACCTTGAGTATAGAGTATATAATCTTGCATCTGAATGTGGATGCAAATTGATGAGTGAAGTGGGCAAACAATTCTCTCTTGCTTCAGTAAGATTCCTTTGACATTTCTGCTATTCTTATTGCTGAAGGTTGTTTATCATAGGTCCCTCTGCTACAAGCTCAGCTGTAATTAGAAAATGGCAGCTTTGTTCTGATGGGTTGGGTCACTGTCCTGAACAGGTGACAGAGGTCATAATCTAAGAGTCTGACTTGAGAAAGTTAGTTTATGGACTCCCATTGATTTATTTTTTTTTCAGAGGTATTTGATCCTGCATTGCAGGATTATCTGGCTGTACTGAGTATCTCTATAGGCTGTCTTGAAAGAAAATTATTAATCTATTTTTGTTCTATTCCCCATTGCAAATATGTTATAGTTCTAATGTCCATCAAAGCCATCAGCTGTATCAATCATTTTCCTGAATTTTAGCAAAACATGTAGCTTGAGTGCTCTTAAACCCATTGTAATGCATGTGCTTTTCAGCTGAGGGCAGCTCCTTGCAGAAGATGAGGCACCAGCTTGCTTTACCACTCTAGCACAACCAGTTACGCCGACTTGATGATAGTACTGACTTTAGGCAGGTGCTGTATGTACATGTGCATGTGCCATTGCTCTATGCTAAAGAAATTTATGCCTGATTAAGTACTTTTTTCTCTTTCATGCTCAAATGTTGACCTTAAGCTGATCTTAAGTGTCTGTGTAAACATTGTCTTTTAGGTTAGTTGCTTAACATCTGTGTTTGAGGAGCTAAATTGTCTGAATTATCAGCCTTTCATGCATATTTAGCAGAGATCTGTATTTGTCTGCTTGCACTGAAAAAGGTCGTTATTCCATGGATAGTGCAGGTAAAAGATCTTGGTTCTAGATGTTAAATCACAAGGGACTATGTTATTTATTATCTGTATTACAGTATCCCCTGCAGGCAGCCCATGAGATCAGGATGCTTGTTCTGTATAAAATTCCTGGTAAGAGGAGGTCCCTGACCAGTAGAGCTTGTCATCTAAATAGATAAGACAAATGGAAAGTATTATTATCCTCATTAGGCAGATGGGGAGGTGCAGCAATGTGAAACTAAGTGCCTTGCATAGGTTGCCTGGGAGATTGTGGGAGAGCTATGAAACAAACCCAAATTGTCTAAATCTTTACTCAGTGCCTTTATCATCTTTCTCTCATTGCAGCAGGACATGCCTAGCTCTCCTGTCCTTTAAGAAGTATTTAATCCATGTTTCTATAATAGGAATGATAATTTTTATTTCTCTCATCATATGTATTATGTCCAAATGATAAGTAAATATCCCAAAGCAAAGCTAGTTCTCAAGTTTTTATTTTGTCAAAAGTGGCTAATTGGCACTATTATCTGGTTTCCATGAGCTCCACTGCAGCGTGTCCCAGCTGAGCAGGTCAGCCTAACTGCAACATTATCTTCAGTTAAGTGGGAAACAGGACATTCAGAGAAGCTGCCAGAAAGGGCATGAGAACATGGTCGAATGCAGATTTTTTTGCAAATATGAACTTACTTCTGGTCCAGGAAATCACAGTCACTGGTAAAACCCAGTATTTGGGCTCCTTCTGAAGGAAGGATTTTTATGTCTATTTGTTTGTTATAGCATGTATGTACAGATAACATGCCTCCAAACAGTTGCAATTTAATAACCCATTTCCTAGAAGCAAATAAGATCCATAGGCAGTTAGTTATTTCACCCTCTGATTTTGTGACACTTTTTCTTTTTTTCTTCAATGATTCGGTATGAAGAGCATGTTGTTCTCCTGGTTGCAATGTGCAACATAGCCAATAATCCAGTCAAAAGAGGCAGAGGATGTCTTGCCTAAAAAGGCCTGAAGTTGACGTAGAGGATTCCTTGCCACGTATTGCCCATACAGGAATATATTAGAAAGGGGAAAGGGCTTGAAGTTGACAAAATGCTGGTTCCTGTGTGATTATGCAAAGCCAGCTGCCTTCTTGTAAAGCACCAAGGTTGGGTGTGTTCCATCAGATCAAGGATTAGATAAAAAGATGGCTTAGATACATTCTGTTTCCCCAATTCCTGATTTGTAGATAAGCCTGAGTTTTGGTGGGTTTTGGTGTGGTTTGGTTTGTTTTTTTGTTTTCTGTTTTTTGGTTGGTTTGGCTTTTGTTGTGTTTCTTTTGTTTCTTTTTTGTTGGTTTGTTGGGGTTTTTTTGTAGCAAAGCTGAAATGATTAATGAGAAAGGGAAAGAAAACAATCATCAACAGATCTGTGTGTTCAGCTTAATTTAAATGAGAACCTCATGTTAATAAGCAAGGAGTTCATCACAGTTGCTGGAATTAATAAGATCAGAATTAAACCTTGATACTAGGTCAAGACCAGCTGTGGAAAGAGCTTTTACTATATATGTATATGAATTACTATCCTTACATCAAAAGGCTCTCATTTATGAAATAGTCCAAGGGGAAAGTGAGTGCTGTGATGTTTTGTACTGTGCTGTTTGGAGTTTTCTGAGCTTCAGCCAACTCATCTGTAAGTGAAATAGCAATGAAGAAAATAAGCGAAAAGTTAATGAGTGGGAAGAAAACGAGAATAAAACCCCCTACTTTTTTCTATAGTGTCACTGGATCCAATCAGAGAGCTGACATCTGAAACTCCATTGGTGACAGGGAATTTATTTCAAAGCAACTAAATGGGAAAGAAATAGCCTGTGAATGACTTCATCTCAGTAATTTAATGCTACAGACCAAACAGTAGATTCTCATTCCAGTTTAGCACATGAGCTTGTGTTCTTTTAGCAATCCAAGTAGCAAAATCAGGGAAATGATGGCTGCAGCCACAGCAGCAAGCAAGTAATGTGAAGACCAGGAAGGTACCATACACACCGCCTTGAGAGCATTATACGTTATGTGTAACACTTCTCTGTGTAATGCTGTGTTGCGTATGGGAGCCCTAACTTGCTACCTGATTGGACTGTAAGTACTGAGCACCAAACTCCCCTGGTTTTGTTGCCTCTCCTTTATTATTAAGGATCTGCTCCTCATTGCCTTTCAGTATTTAGCTCCTTCTGCTTGGCTGACAGTGAAACTCAGGAGTGGATGGGACCCTCCTTTCTTTTCTTCAGCTCTGGTAGCAGTTAATCAAAGGGCTACCAGAGGACAGAACTGAGGACAGAAAGAATAAAGCTGTTTTCATTCCATCTTGGTTTTAGACTTGAGCCTAGGATCAATTTGTAGGAAGGGCTTACCTTATAGTGTCGTATTTATTTTGCTAATATAAACTGATGCAATACCACTAGTGATATGCTGTCAGTCATCAAGTTGGAAGGGACCCATAAGGGCCATCAAGTCCAACTCCCTGCTCCTTGCATGACTACCTAAACTAAACCAAATGACTAAGAGCATCATCCAGATGCAACTTGGAACTCTGACAGGCTTGGTGCTTGTACGACTTCCCTGGAGAGCCTCTTCCAATGACTGACCACCCTCTCAGTGAAGAACCTTTTCTTAATGTCCCCGTAACTTTTTGTATTGCCAAGATGCTGCTTTATGGCAGTCAGTGTTACAGTGCCATGTGCAGGAGTCAGTGGAACTATACTAATTAATATCAGTTGAAAGGCTAATCTCATGATCACTCTACCTTGTCCTTTTTTCTCTTCTTGACCATCTGCTTCTCACCATTTCTTTCACTTACACATACAGTGTATTTCTAGAGGCTGTTTTGAGACTCCTAGAAATATCTCTATGATTATAATTAGCAGGTGAGGTCCCACTGCAAGCTTAGCTAAGGGTTTGCAAATCAATGTAAAGCGAGGGCTGCAGAATTTCAGAGTAATCTTTTTCCCCTTCAGCTCATTGTAGGTCAGCTGAACAGCACGGTCATGTCATTTGCTGTTACTGTCTTGGGGGAGCTTCTGTCAGTTTGCTCAGAACTTGGGGTCAGCCAGATGTTCAGTGTGAATATGAGTGTGAAGCCAGCCCTGCCAACTCACTTGCTCCCCAAGCAGGCTGTGTGGGGACCACTTGCTATTCTCTCCTCCTCCTCCCGGGGCACTGAACTGTCCGATCGCATTTCATGCTGAAGCTCCACATGACAAGAAATATCCTGGGGATAGTAGATTCAGGAAGAAGCTTCATTTACTAAGTACACAGGTGATGTTAAGGTCTGAATAAAAAGTTTAAGTTTAGCCATTAATTAACTTTGCATTTCTTTGCCATAGATGGAAAATACTTTAACCTGAAGCCAGAGCCTTTTAGTTGTATTTGTATTTCCATTAGCTATGTTAGATGGCATCAGGCTACTGCTTTGTTATTAATGGAGTGGCACAGGGACATGTAAGAACCAGTCTAATATTTTAGCTCTTCTTCAGTATCTTCTTCACAAGTAGGATGAGTTTCTGTCTTGACTAGGATAAAGACTGACACCAGATCATGTCACACCTTTGCATTCTGTTTGCAAAAGAGATAAAGCAACCCTTAAAGAGAGTCAAAGGCCAGCGAGATCTTTATTTGTGCTAAGAGATAATAATCTAAGATCTGTTAAATAGGCCTATAGCCACCTACTGTTATGACACGAGAGTGATAGCTAGCTAATATTTCATGACACTTCATTGATTTTGAGTCAGTTTATGAAGAAGATGACTAGAAATGCTACACAATGCCAGTAAAAATCCTATGACGTAGTACAGGAATGTCAAGTCCCTCAGCTCTCACTTACTGACGCAGTAAGATTGAATGATTCCAACTGAAAGGAGTAATAAGACTAAAAAGCACTGTTTATGTGTTAAAATTGCATATGTTGTATATCTTCCCAGAAATAATTACTGCAGATTCCTGTGAGCCTTGCTGATCAGCAAGAGTTTTCACACATTCCTAAAAAATATAGTCCAAACATAAACAAAGCTGTACTATATATCCAGCAGGAATAAAACATGCGCCACTTTGTCACAATCCCAATGAACTATTAAGGCTTTTACAAAATAATAGCTGATGAACCGAGTTTTCTGTTCATAAGTTTGCTTGCATACATTCCTGCCGGTTTACAGTTTATGGGCAAACTTACAGTTTTTCTGCTGAAAATTAAAAATAAAAAAGATGGGGAGGCTAAAGAGATTTACTTCCAAGGAAGTAGTACAAGAGCTAAATATGCACAGCGTGGCAGAAAAAGGGCTCAGATGGGACATAAGTCTACAGGTATTCAAGGAATCTAAATACTATAGGCAGAAAGGAAGCATGCATGGTGCTACAAAGGGTGGTTTGTATGGAACTAACAAGAGAAGGATTCAAACCAAGTATCAGCAAAAACTTTTCTGAGATGTAGAATCAGAATCTACTATGATGGAAGAAAGCTGCCCTTTCCCTTTTGTTGTGAAGTTCATGTGGTAGATCAATAAGCTGGGATTTTATTGACTGAAATTCAGTTGTGTGCCTGGGCACTGTCTTGTCATTTCTCATTTCTTGCTCTGTCTCTTCCTGTATGTCTTCCAGACTACAGAAGTCCTTTCTAAGATCCAAGTACAATTCCCATTGCACTTTTTCTTCTGTTCTCCTCTCCTTGCTCAGTTCCTTGGAAAAGAAAATTTAAAAATATTTCAAAAAACATAAGTGAGCCTTTCATAATATTTCTATTCCCTATTAATATATCAGATCAAAATGCCTTTTGGGAATTATGTTAAATCATACTGCTTGTGAGAACTAGTGATACATTAAACACTTTTGCTTTCAAAAGTTTTTTGTTTTTTTCTTTTTTTGAATGCTGGTAAAATCTGTACTGTGTCAGTTTTTAGTCTGTGGAAGTAATGTACCAGTATGTAATAAAAAAGCTATTCTGGGAAACCTTTTCAGCTGCTTGAGAATGATCTTTATATTGCTGTGCTTAGAAAGCCAGAGCCAACACTGGCAAGCATTGATGCCTGAAAGCAAGCACAGGACCCCTATAAAGAGCAGGTGTTTCTCCAGTACCTGGAGTTCTGTTTTCCAGTCCCTCAGTAGGAATTCTTGCATTGATTTTCACTTTTCATAAGTGGCTTGGTTTTTTCCTAAGTATAGAATATGCAGTAAATTTTACAATAGTTTATAGCATTCAGGACCTATGACACTGTTACTTACCCATTTTGGTGCTCAACTTCATCTATCTAAGTTTGTTGTTGCATCTCTCTTAATTGGTTAGGCATGGGGATGCTATGCTTTGGCAGGGTAGAGATAAGGTTTTGACAATGCCAACGATAGTAATGAGGCATCTCCACTCACTCTAGTAGATATTATTTCAATATAAACAATATCATCTATGATGAGAGAACAGGAAAATTAAAAAGCATATTAAATTAAAGGGAAATTCTTCATTTTCCAGCAGCTTGGTGTGGCTGCTATAAAATCCATTCTTTCGACTTTAATGGAGTTCTGTGCATTTGTAAGTAAAGGTTTGACTTCATTTATTTAACTTGTTTGCACTGTTAGTATTAAAGCTAAGATGCTATCCCTGTAGAGGGTATAAGCAGAATGTGATGTGAATTTTGATAGTATTTCTGTTTATATAAAAAAATCTAAAAATCAATTAAAAATTATTTTGTACAGATAGTTTAGGCCTAAAGCACAGTAACACAATCAGATAATCCTCATTTTAACACAAAAATGAAGGACCTTCTCCATTTGATTAGAACAAACAGGGATCTTTAAAATGTGTGAAGAGCCTGCATCTTAATATGTGCCTTAGTCTCAAATCAGAATAAAAAAGATAAATTTAATAATTGGGTAGATGTGCGCCGTACCAAGCCCCATATTCCTGTGTATGTCTTGACACAGAAGAATATCACCTTCTTCCAGAATAAGATAAGGCTACACCTGGAGTGTTTAGCTTAATTTGGGGCTCCACAGTAGAAGAGACATTTACATATTAGAAGTGAAGGAATCCAGTGGAGGGGCACTATTATGATTATGGAGCATACAGTGTGCAAGGCCAGACTGAGCGAGCTGGAATTGTTCTGTCATAAGAAATTAAAGCAAGGAGGAGATCTTATTTCTGTCTTCAACTACCTTACGGTAGAGTCTAAAGAAAATAAAACTTTTGGAAGGATTCACAGGAGTTGGACAAGAGGTAAGAGACAGAAATTACAAAGAGATACCGAATATTTTTGTTGTCATGAAAATGATCAAGTATTGGGAAAAGGTATCTGGTGAGGCTGTGAATGGCTATCCATCTTTATCCTTGGAGATGCTCAGAAGGTGACTAGGCACAGCTCTGCACAGCTTCATGTAGCTGACTAGGCTTTTAGCCAAGTGGTTAAACCAGGTGATCCCCAGAAATCATTCCCAACCTCTAGAGTCACAACCTCTGTAACTCTAAGGGACTCTGTCCTCTAGCAGCCAGAACCGAACTATTCTTGAAGACCAAAGTTACATATGTACACATTACAACCAGGCAGGCAAATTAAAATCCCTCCCAGGCTATGAAGTTAAAGTTCTCTTGGAAGACCAACAATTTTATCCCAACAAATTCTCTGTGACTTCTACTTGATGTGCTTATTAATTAGGAAGTGAAATGTAATACGGAAATTAAAACTGACCAATGAGGATTTGGTATTCCAGCCTAACTAAAAGGCAAAATGCGTGACTCTATCAAACTTGCAGTTTATGTGACAGAGGAAAGATTGCCTGTAACTCTTCTGTGGGTTTTTTTCTCCTCATTCTGGGAGCTGCTGCAGACTAAGAGCAGTTAGTTTGCTGGAACACTTTCACAGGGGCAACGTACCTGCTTATTTATTCATTTTTTTTCTGTCAGAAAAGAAGCTAACTGTCCCCCTTGCACACAGATTAACAGTGTAGGTGTAACACAGAACACACATGATGCAGCACAGGGTGACTGCTGAAGTTATTGTCCAGTTTCTTAGGTAGGTTATGCTAATCTGTTTTTCTGTTACAAATTATTTGTCAAGCCTTGAACTTTAAAACTCTTTTGGAATGTGTCACTATTCCAAAGAGACTGCTTGCTTTTGGGTCTTCCTACTACTTTCTTCTTGTTTGTTGAAGAGAATTTGAATAATATTTGCAAGAAATTTCTGTTGCTTATCATTAGCTAAGTTGAGAAGAGGGTTTGGCACACTGAGATCTTACTGACCCCTGAGACAGACTCCCATCAAAATAAAAGAATTACTGCAGCAAATAGTCTAAACACAGCATTCTCAATTTTGCCATTAGTTATATCATGTTTACTCTCGTAGCAAAATGTTAGGAGATTGACATGACAATTACAGCTTGGGTTTCACTGTAACTGGTCACTTTTGTCTTTAGGAGGCTGTGAGAAGACCAGCTACTCCTGACAGGGAGAGATAGGCAATTTGAGCAACATGATAGAACTTTTAAGAAGACTTGGGAAAGAGAGGCAGTGGGGAAGCAAAAGACCCAACCCTATGTATTAGTGTGTGATGCTCAGTCATCACACAGAGAGGCAAGCATCTGTAACATCTGAGAAAACAGAAAATCTGTTTGTTTGGGAAGAAAATAAAATTAACTTGTTGCTCTGTGCCTTTGTGAGCATGATGGAGACATGATGATGTACATAGGTAAAAGTTCTTGATTCTCCCACTGATATTAAGAGGCTGGATGAAGGCTACTGGAACTAGTGAGTCAAAAGCCTAATACAGCTCCAGTGGAGATGGAGATGCAAGTTAGGACCTCTTCTTCTCTAATAGATATTTCTCTCTCTGACATCGGGAGGGAAATAGGTTAGGTATAAGGTAGGCTTGATAGCAATTGCATACTTCATTTTCTCTGCTCCTTTAATGGGAACCTGTGGAAAAGTCATGGGCTTTGTAGAATATAAAGGTAACTGCTGAGAAACTGAGCTTCTAAAGGGGTGGAAATCAGCGGTGGTAGCTAGACAGAAAGGTGTCACCTTACCTCCCTTCTCATCAAAACTTCTGTGGGGTTATTTCGGGTACAATTTATGAAAAGTTGTGCAGTAGGTACCTCTCAGTGAACCTCTACTAGGTTGTATCCCATTATTTGACAAGTAGTATGGTAAAAATCTCTCTGTACAAGGTCAGATTAATCTTCTTTTTTATGGGGTTTTACATGAATGCTTTGCTTTGGGATTGGTTTTTTCTCCATGCATAAATCTTGATTATACCAACAGCCTGCAGCCCCAGTGAACCAAAGCAAAACTCGTTTTTATTTTTCTCTGTATTTATCACCACAGTGAGAGAACTCATTTAAAAAGGAGCTGTGAGAGTTTCCAGCAGGTGGGGGTGTGTGTATGTGTGCTGTGAGCCTTCCGTGGGCTGATGTTTTTCCCTTTTATATTTGAATGAGATATGCCAAGCTGGTTCTGGCCCCAGATCAGGCATCATTTCCTTTGGGATGATACAGAGGATGGAACTGAAAGTGAATTTTTGTTGGAAGGTGCTATGGGAATAGAGGAGCAGGTTGTGCATGTGTTCATGCATGCACTTTAGTCTGGTGGATCAGAAGACGTGCTGCGGCATGCAGGCTCAGCCAGCTCAGTCTGAAGCCTCAATTTTCACTTTCCCACTTGTTGGTTTGGGTTCAGGTGGGATTCTTCTTTAGAGGGGGATGATAAATGTGCTGACCTGTAAGTGCTTGTAGCTTTCACTAGGTGGTGAATTTGAACTCTCCACCTTGAGGTTGACCTCACCTAATTTACCTTTGCAACAAAAGATACAGTGTGTGTCTCTACTGTCTGCACATAGTGGGATTACTAATATGTGTTAGTTACCTGTGATATAACAGTGTATGTTTTGTTGATGAATTCAAATAGTAAGAAAAAGAAAACTAGAGTTTTTATTTAAAACCAAAAATATTTATCTATGAAGAAAAAAGCATGATCCTGCTTATCTAGGTTTTGAGTTTCTAAACAGCGTACATCAATTTTGGTTCACTGTATGACTTCCAAAATCTACAGTGCATGAAACCAAATTCCCACTAGTAGTAGCTTCGAGGAACCTCTGAGCCTGTGTAGGGAAAGACTTAGACATGGTACGTAACAATCACTGAGAGGATTTCTATTCTGTGACTAATTAAATTTTGATTGCTTGTCTTCACACTTTTAGCATCTTTTACAATGCCAATGTCATACCTACTTCTCTAGTATGAACTGGAGGAAGGTAGGAGCACCATTACGGTCTGGCTGGAAGATCCACCTTCATAAACTCTTAATTACTGATTCTGGTGGTGAGAAATAATAGCACACATTTGAAAAACCACCTTCTTTCCTCCTTGCCAGTCTCCAGTCCACTCCCGGCACATTAGACTCAGTCATGGGGGTCAGTGCAGGGTGCTTTCCTTTTTCAGCCACTCTTTGTTTATTGCTCTTTTGTTTGCATAGGATCCTCCACAAGCTACCTTCCTCTCAAAGGCGTAGCTCTTCCTTGGTGTCTATGTGCACAGGCATCCTCTGCTGCTGTGCAGACCTTGCCTTACTCTCTGGTGTCTCCTGCCCCAGTTGGCTGCCAGGAGGTCCAGTTTGTCTAAAACTGGTAGCCAGATTGTTTCCTAAACCAAACTATTGCCCATATGCTGTTAAAAATGTTCTTCCTTAGACTCCCCTTTCTCCTGCAAAGTCATTCCCTGTCTTTGTCTGTAATGTCTTCATGCTGTTGAGCACAGAGAAGGGAGGAAAAGCTTTCTTGAGAGCACAGGAAAAACAGGTCCCTGAATTTTACACCAGTTCCTGGCCATACCCGCTGTTCCAGGTCATGTCCTGTGAAGCAGGACTGGAGGACATCAGCTCTGAGGGGATGGCAGTAAGGCATTGCAGGGGTGTGTGGGCACAACAGGAGCAGGGAAGATGCTCTGTGGGATGGTTTGTGAGCTGTCTTGTCACATGTGAACTGCAGAAAGGATATGAGTAGGCTTTTTATGGTTGTAGACTTTGAAGGTTGTAGCTGTTGAGCCCTCTCATCTGTACTGGATGTGTGAAATGCAGTCTTTTGAAGGCTAATAACTTTCCCACAAAAATCCACTCATAGTTTGGTAAGACAAAAGGTGCGTGCCTGGAATAGAGCCATACTTTGTTTCAGGTCCCTGCTCTGAACACTGGAGTATGAGAGGATTTCAAATTAAGCCACCAGATTTTTAACCTGGGCAGAGTAACATACTTTGCCCTGCTTCATTCTTAGAAGTAATTGAGTGCTATTTTTGAAGTTCTTCCAAAAGCTTTTATCCTTTAGACAGAAACAAGCTCAGAATACATAAGCATAGATACTTAAAGTTTGGCAATATTATAAGCTGATGAAATTGGGGTCTTGTGGTAGGAAATAATGCTGATCACAGTTTATAAAGGATATGAGTCCTTCCTTTGTTCTAGGAATTGCTTAATGTAATCCAGACTATGCCAGTGAATTTCACAGGGAGACAGAGGAGTTCATATGTAGATTTTGAAATAGCCATGCTTTATGGATGAACAAAAAAGTACCTCTCAGCCAAATAAAATATAACAAAGTGTTTGAGCATCTTTGCAAAGAGTGGTATGCTTTGTCCTGTTTAAATTAATGCTATGCAGCAGCCTAAATTGTAAATGTAAAAATAGGCAAGTTGCATCAAGGATGGTTTGCAAAGCCATACAGAAGGTCAGTGTTTGATGGTAATGATATGGAAATAAGCTTGGATCAGTAGCGTGAATGAGTTCTGTGATTCAAAACTGGGCAGTAATAGGATTCAGTATTAGGGTCAGGCAGGTATGAAGATACTAGTGCTGAAGATTTGAAAAATAAACTTTAATTTAAGATGTGCAGGGCAAAATGCAATGAGTTCTGTAGACAGTGTAATTGTACTAGTGGAGAAAGGTATTTTCCCCCTCTTGACCTTTTGCCTTCCATTCAATTGCAGAAATCCATGGGTTCAAAGGTTTGGGTTTGACCTACCAGGCACTGAAGAAGCTTTGATAAGGCTTTGTAGCTATTAAACTTTCATAGGTTTGCAGCTTTGTGGTTGAAGTTAACAAGATTGTAACTGTTTTTTTCTCTTGGGGATAGGATTTCAATTAAATCAGCGTTGCTCAGTATTAGAATTCCAGCCTTACAGGTTAAGTGTATGGAGTTTGTGTTATAGGGAGCGGGACCTTCGCCTGAGCCTAAAAAGTTCTCTCCTTCACTCATCTCTGCAAAACTCAGTTTCATTTAATGCTCTGATAATGCTTGCTCTAAAGTCTGTGCAACTGCTGTGCTGACGCTGCTGCAGAGCTGTGCCGCAGATTCATCTAGCATCTTAACGAAAAGCAGGTTTTTCAGATGTGTTTGGTATTACCAGGAGTTCTCTTGCTGAAGTTGATTTGAGCTGAGAGCTTTAGAGAATCTACATTAAATTACTGTGTTAAAAGTTTATATCCACTCCTTTGAGCTTTTGATTACTGGGGTTTAGCTGGTTCCATAGCTTATGAGGAAAAGAGATGGACTGGCTTTGCTTTGATGTCTTCACTACAAACCAGCCTCTTTCAATTGAAACCCATGTTGATTTGTGTAGCTATGCAAAAGCTACCTGGTGTACTACCTTGGTGTGCCTTTCACTTCTTCCACAATTCCCCTCGAAAAGAGCTATGTCTACGGTTTATGGATCAGGCTACCTTCTCTTGCAATGGGAAGTCTAAGCTGTAGATTTTGCTGATATTGTTAATTGGAACGATCTGATGGGGAAAAAGATAAAGAAAACCTAGCCTGGGAAGAATCCTCAAGGGTTCCTGTCTAATAGAGCACTGGCCTGCTGGGGGGGACAGATCTTTGCGGTGTTTTATGCTGTTCTACTGAACTCAATTGTATAAATGACCCATATGTATGCCCATGTACTGTTGTGTTTCCTGACTAGTCCTTTAACTGCTTTTTCAGTTGCTGCATGTTGTGTGCCTTCTGTTCTGCTGTAACACCGCAGCTTTGCATCTTGTTGCCTGTATGTCTCCCACTCCCCATTCTGCATGGTCTGCTGAATGTACTTATTGTGCATCCAGAAAAAGCTGAAATAGTGGTTGATGGTTTTTGCTTTTTGTTTTATCCCCTGTCCCTTTTTCTCTTGACAGTTTTTTATCATGCTGTTAATTATATTTCTGTTGGAGCTCACTGTTGTGATTCTGTTCTTCGTCTACACAGACAAGGTAAGTCAGATTCTTAATTTTTCTTTCCCCTTCAGCAAATTTTTATGCCCCTTTTCCCTATAAATAAATCATGAAGCACATGACTTGGTATGCACATCATGCTTCTGTCTTCCTTGAGACACTCCTCTCAGAAGGAGCTCTCTCAGAATACATAAACAGCTTTGCAGGACTGGGATCTCTTGCTTGCTCATGTGTACAGCTCAAGGTCACAGATATTGCCAAGTGCATCTGCCATTAAAAAAACAAAAGCCAAAACAAACAAAACCAAACCAAACCCAACAAAAAGCCCCTAACCAAATATGAAAAAATAAATCACAGAAAAGCAAAGCAGTCAACGAGCCTGACTAGGAGCATGTAGGATGAGACACCCACCAGAATGAATAGGATTTTTTTTAAAGTATGTTTATAGTGTAAGAGCCACATTAATGTTGTAGCGAAGGAGGTTTCCTTAGCACAGGCAAAGGCACACAATTCATTATCTTTCCAAGTTGCTTCTTTCAGCACGTGTATTGAGATTCTAGTGGAACGCCAAGGTAAATGCATAAAAGTTTAATGAACAAAGGTTTTGTTTGTGATTTCAAATTTTACTTCAGTTTGACCTTTGTTCCTGTGCTTTGTATTCTGTTGGAAGGGCAAGATTGCCTCTCTGAGTTATCTTTATTTTTAATTTATCTTTATTTTAAAACAATTTTTCTAAAAAAAAAAACAACAACAAAACCAAAAGCTACACGAATAAACCCAAACCAAGGGCATAACCTGCCAATTCAATTGAAATTGTCAAAGTATATTACAACTGAAGACTAAGGGAGCTTGAAAATCACAGGGAAGGTGGCAAAATTTTGCCATGAAGTAAGTCATCAGGTATGTGACCAATAAACAGCTGCTTCTGGAATGGAAAGACAAAATACCAAAAAACAAATAAAAATTAAAAATAACTAGACATCAGAGTAAAATTAATATTAGCAGTAAACCTAGTCATATTCAGTATGTTTAGCAATAACCTAGATGAAGAGTGGATAAGACGTCAGCACTGCTTTCTAGAAAGGCTCTGAATTAATGAATGAACACTGTGAGTGATTGTCAGGCGCACTTCTGAAGGACTGAAAGGAGCTAGGTTGCCACACAGCATGTTGTAGCTAGGACATGAGATTAACTTGCAAAGTAATTAAAGTAGAAGGGACAATTTAAAATTACTTGTGTGCATTATTGGGCTCTGAATTACCAGTAACCTCTTGGGAGAAAGATCTACACGTCGTACGTGACAGCTTAATAAAGGCATCTACTTAATATGCAATGGGCCTCCAAAACCCTAATACACTTGGCTATATTTAGAAATGGAATCAGTTAGAAAAATTACCACGTCATTGTATAAATTGCCTCATTGTAAATTAAATATTGAGTTTTGTTTAAGCAAACAGAAGTGCTAGAAAGGTGGGAGAGAGCAGTATGAAGAAGTATTGTGGAGACTACCCTGATTCGGTTTGGGAAAGGAAAGATATTCTCTACTTAAGTTATCTTAAGAAGATAAATGATAGCAGTTTCTAAAATAATGACATACTAAAAACTTGTCCCAAACACAGAATACTTGGAAATATTAAAGAATGGATTTAGAAGGTAAATGTTTCTTATGTTCTGCATCATCATCATGTAGAATTCCCTATTGCTGGCTGCCGTTGAGTCTGATAGTTTGATAAATGTGTGGGTATGGAGGAAAGAAAATGTTACGTTGATAAGTGTCTCTCTGAGAATGTTCGTCCTCACATTTCAGAGGTGAAAAAGTGTCAGGGAGGATTCCCTCCCTCTTTCAGCCTGTTGGTTTGCAGTGGCTTTCATTTGTTCTTAATAAAGAGATCAGGAATTTTAACTTTCCTCTGAGTCATGTACTATAGATTGATGCAGGAGATACAGTATATTTGTCTGTAATATCTAAACATAGTCTAAAATACAGATTCCAGTTCAAGTGCAGTTTTACTGAGTTAAGAAATAGCTGTAGTCTATGTATTGCGGATGATCAAATTTGAGGCTCTTAATTTTCTGTATGGCTCTATATCCATGGTTTTATACTGAGGAAATCAATAGTTTGTCTCTGTATTACACTTACAGTCCTGCGAACAGAATAAATAAAACAGCAGCAACCTAAACCAAATATTTTCATACAGCATGTTTCGAATTTGTGTGCTGGCTTTTCTGATGTGAAGAAATGTGAAGTATTGCCATGTGTGCTGGTATGGGGAAGTAGCTAACCCAGACAAGTCCACCACATGAATTTAGTTAATGCAGTTCCCTGAAAAATCAGCAAAGGAGCAATCTACACTAAATTTTGTACATCAGAAGAAAGTAACATTAGTTTTGTGTGCAAAAGCAGAAAAGGACTCTGAAGATTAAGACTGGGAGGACTCCTGTATCATTCATATATATACATATATATATGTATAATCAGCAGGTTTTTTCAAGTACCTGGTAGCCTTCTGTTGATTAGGAGTGCATATGCATATAAAATTATTTCCAGGATAAAATGGGGGCCAATTGTTATTTTCTGTTCCTGGCTTGAGAAGAGGTCAACAATGGATCCCCTTGCAGTTTTCATTTACTCCTGCTTTGTCAAGTGGAAGGACTTTGGAGTGGATACTTCATCCCTTTGTCACAAAGTTGAATTAATACTCTCCTCTTCCCATGAAGCAGGACAGTGTTATTACCCTACTTAGGTGGAGAGGCAGGAGCCAAAAGAGTTCCCTAAGACTCTGCAGGCAGCTGGGGCTGATTCTAATTTTAGAGCTCTTGGTGCTTTGTCTGATGGCAGGGGATCTGAGAGATTGAGCTGTGCTGGCAGCAGGGCTGGGTAATGCAGCTGATTTAATAGTACTTTTGCGCTGAATGATGTCCATTTTGTGCCTTCTGCTGTAGAATGGTCACAGTAGCAAACTGCTGCAGGTATCAGCCACAGGGTGGGTGTGCATCCAGGTGCATGTGAACACAACTCATGGGCTCCTGAGCTGGTAAAAGGGGTAATGCGCTGCTGCTTGGAGCTGCACTGTGCATCTCTTTGGCAGGGCCTGAGCTCATACCTTGTTCGCTCTTCCTCCAGCTGTCCTGGCTGTCCTTATATTGCAAAATATGAATCTCTGGAATTCTGCAGAAGTGAAATGTGGCCTATGTGGGAATAGGATGAGGAAATACATTCCTACAGGGTGGTTGTTGGGAAAAATATATAGCACTTCTATTTTGTCCTGGCTGTTCTCAAGACAGCAGGGTGACTGATTCATAGGCTGTCTTCAGCTCAAAATGGCACCCGAGGTACTTGGGAGCTTCTGTTTTTGTTTGTGCATGTTCAAATGCAAAGTCCTAAAGCGTGGCTTTACATCTTTTTGAGGGCAGAAATATCAGCCTAAGAGATGTGGGCACTGAACAGAGTTTGTGTGATTATGAGAACTAAGGCAGGTTGTTACTACACTGAGAGCACTACTTATTCAGGCTGAACTGATGTCCCTATTGGAAGTAGTCTAAACTCCAGTGACATTGCTAGAGTCATATGAATGGTTGGTTATGTGAATGGCCACCCATCTATAGCTTGAATATTCTGTTTAATGTGTTTTATTTTGATTCCATTAATGCAGAACAACATTTGACATTTTCGTGAGTTGGTCATTTCTATGTGAGGCTCTATATGCATTTATGAGAGTTCCATGGAGTACTGATAGGGTTAACCTTAATTATATTGTGATAAAGAGAAAGCAGCAGGGTCCTGGGCTGTCAGAGGCTGGATACTCCTTATATTTCTCAATACTAGATTGGACCCTGTTAGAATGTAAATTATGCTAATAAAATGCATAGTCTTGTACCAATTCTAACTCGCATAATCCTTCTGGCATTAGCATCTGTATTTATTTATACTGTGATGATTCTTCTGGAGGCAGAGAAAAAAAAAAGTCCATATTTACTTTTTTGCAGCTGTAATACATTATTTTTTTCAGTAGGTTTGTTTGTTCAGATGTCTGCATTTTTTCTGATTTATGGCAGAGCTATAGAGTCACTATTTAATGCCCACAAATGGAAGAACATAACCACTATAATGTGCTTTTTTTTTCCTTTTCTTTTTGAAACGTCAAACTGAGTAACATAAGCCAGTTTAAGGAATAAAAGCACTGAAGAATCACTGACTATGATATTTGATTATGGGAGCAGTTACTGCTATTTGCAACTCGAAGTTAAGACCAGAATTTTTAATAAAGATTAGGCCGTTAACTCACTTGGGGTCCCTGTGACAATTACAGACTGAATTCCATGCCTGCTTAGCTGTTTTGAAAATGGCCCACAGAATAGTGGAGGATTGAAAAATAATGGCTACTTCTGGTTTTCATGAGATGTGTGAAAATGCTCTTGCTTTCCATGTCACACTAAATTGTAATGAGTTCTGCTATAGCTTTTACTGCTAGCTGATAAAAAATACGGTCTGTAGATTGATGCATTTCTCGCTTTGTTTCTCAAAACATTTTGCAAATTATTGTAATTCCTGATTGGTATTTTGCCTGGTTACATACAGATTAGGCACCACAAAGTGGAACGTAGCGTGTATGGTTTCAAGTATAGCTCAGTCCTCACAACCTCTTTCACGTTTGGCTTTAACGACAAAGTGGAAAAACTGAATCCACCTTCTGCATTCATGAGCAGCTGTTCACAGAAATGATCTGATGCTGCTGAGCCGCTTGGCAATATGAGTACAAGGTTCACAATCAAACTGAGGACAAATTATTCATGCAGAAAGTTTAGTTCAAACCTACTGCAGAAACTGTTGCTCTCATTGAGCTTCTGTCCAGAGAGCTTTAAAGTTTTCAGTGTTTGTCTTTGACAGAGCTTAAGCAGAGCAGGATATATTCTAAGATAACAAAATGCCTCATGTTCCTAGTCAGCCTAGCACACAGGGCTGTCCAAGGTGCATACAAAGAAGATGGAAAACAGCAAAAAAAGCAAAACTTTGGAACGTCCTGCAAAACTGACAGGGTGGTCACTCTGCATCACTCTTCAGTCAGATAGCCTGCCTTTTCTAACAGTGTTTCTTCATCAGCATTTGACTGTCCCATTGTCATACATTTTAAAACTTATTACTGTTGAAAGTTTTGGGTGGTGGTAGAAATATTGGGTCCCTGTATCCTCCTTTGCCACAGTGAACACAGCTGTTCCTGCTGCTGTGTGAGGCTGAGAGAATTTCAGAACATTATCTGTGTGGGTAGTGTCTCTGCTTGTTGGCATGCAGGAGGCTCTCAAGAGGACAAGGCTATTTTTAACTCTGTGGTATTTCTATGGGGATGTGCTGCATTAACATGCTTCAGAGTGTGCAAGTCCTGGTATGTGTATGCAATGGTTTCTGAGCAGCCTGTGTGTAAATGCTTTATTTTTCAGCTGGAGTTCCATTTGTTTTGTTTTTAAGAGAGCTCTCCACACATTGAGATGTCTCTGGCATGTAGTATCTCTCTGGCAGTGTTCTCGAGTTGGGTTTTGCATGAGTGCTGACATTGCTAAAAGCTATTTCTCAGATAGACAGGAGTAGCATTGCATGGGAATGTGAAGGTGTCTAGATTGTCTCCTGGATTGCAGTGCACTGCTGTTATTGCTTTCTGAGTCTGATGTGTTTGCCCTGGTCAAGTATTTTATTTCTCTAATGCAAAATAATGTTATATAAATGGTGATACAGAATTATAAAAGAAGTGTCTCTGTGGTTTATTTTACTTGGTAATAAGCTTAATTTTAACTAGTTTATTAGCATTTCAGTACTGGTGTCACACAATAGGGAGTTGCAGAAATTTCATCAAAAGAATTTAATTATAACCAATTTGTTGTGGCTTCTTTTCAGCAAAGCATTCAGGCATAGGTTTAAATTTGTCTCTGTTCAGCAGCTAACTTAAGTGCATGCTTAAATCTATGTGACTGACTTAATAATACACTGAAGTCTTGTCAAAGTTGATATGCACCTTTTGTGTCTTTCCCTTAAAGGAAAGCGAAATGCTAATGTCAGTGAAAAATTCTGGAGATGGTAAAGATCAATCACATCTTTCACTCCATAGGGAATTAAGTGAAAAATAACATGTTTGCTTTACAGCATTATTGGTTACCTTTTTGTATTTGTTTTGAACAGCTTTCTGTTTAGTATCCTGAACTCCAACACATCATTTTGACCTTTTTTTAGGCAGGAGGAGGTGAGGGAGATGGAATTTATTTGCCAGTGTGGCTAAAAAAAGCACACACACCAAAGGAAATCCCAGTAGTTTCATTAATTCATTTGTCAAAAGAGGATTTCATTGAAAGTGCATCTCCAAAATGCTATTAAAAGGCCTGTTAAAGGACAGCACAATATTGATGAAAAGAGTTCAGTGCATGCTCAGAAATAGGTGTTATTTAGGAATGGTAACTGCAGATAAAATGCATTAGGGCTCCCCATTGAGAACTCTTGATCAGTGGTTGATCAAAGCCTAATTGATTCCTCAAATAAAGTGTTAGCAGGGGAATGGGTGTGGGGAAAGTAAAATCAAAGTTTGCTAAATTAAGCTGCATGCCTAACACAAATACTCTTACTGAACATCCGATGATGCAGTAGCCTCTCAGATCCTCATGCTGTGTATCTTCCTATTTTGGCTGAGTTCAGAAATGAAGATGAATGTAAGTGTCGTATCCTAGTCAGTATGGATTTTATTTTTTTTTCTTTACATTGTGCTGCTGCACAGTTTGGAATAGTGCCTTTTCTCAGGAGAAATACAGTTCTGACCTCTAACCTGTCTGGCTGGGAGATCAATTCATCTATGCAGATCTGGGAATTAAACACAGCTGCTGCTACCATTATGCCTGTCTTAAAGCCAGCCAGATGTGTCTCTTATTACTTGACATGATTAAATTCATTGGAGTGTCTCCTGATAAATAATAGGCAATGTATCAGCCTACAAAAGAAAGAGATGTATCTGGGCTTCCTTCTTGCTGGTTGTAATCCCTAATTAGATATTAACTCACAATCTCAGGAGCACGTTAGACTGTATCTTTGTTCTGGGAGCATTTTTACAATGAGATTATTTGTTTCCCATGCTCATATCTTAAATTTATGGTTTTGTAGTAGATGAAATATGTGTGGTGCAGGTCTTCAGTCAGCTTCTCTGAAGGAACACTCTAGAATACACTAATGGTGGTTATTAAATACATTGCACAACATGCTTTTTGTCTGGGCATCTTAGAGCATGTTACTGGTGTTGAGTAAGTAGTTCAGCTCTGCTTTTGCTGAGTGGGAGAAGCGATGTTGAAGGCTAAATCCTGAAGGTGCAGTGTCTCCTGGGAAATACTTAGTGCTCTCACATCTGGATGAGTATAAAGACCTTACTATTCCAGAGGACAAGTTTTTACATGACTCACCTGTGATCAAATGAGAAGTTATTTCAATATCTGGGTGGATCAGGAGTTGAATGAATGTTGGTGTTCATTGCTGCTAGAACTCAAGTGACCGGCACTGCTTTACATCAACACTAGTTTTGGCTGGTGACTGACCCCCAGTTTTATATCAGTTTTAACTAACTGCTGGTACACTTTTTATACAATTTTATTTGAAAAAGGGAAGAATAGCAGAAAGAGAAAAGAATGTTTTAGAAAGTTGATAAGATAAATAAGGCAGCTTTAGACATTCAAATACAAGCAACATCAAATGCAGAGGAATGACTGAGGTAATATGTTGAAACAGACAGCACATTTTTTATTCATGCTACAAACATTTTTGATGTGTCACAATGTATTTCAGACAACATTAGAAAATGGCAATAAACTAAATGTTTAACATTTTTTACATATACAAAAAGAGAAGGGAAGATTACTTTTTCTGTTACCAGACTGCAATCAGGCCAGTAGCTTACAGTCCTTGTCTTGGATTTGTCAGATGCAGTTGAAGAATAATGTGGTGGGTACACCACTTTATTAAGTATAATTTGCAGCTGGAGTTCTTTCAACTCCTTCCTTTTATTTAATTCAGCAACAGTATACACAGAATGTCTCCTAGTTGAAATGAGGAAAGACAGATCTGTTGATGAGCAGCTCTAAACCATTACTAGTGCTAGGTTCTCTTGGGCCGGGGTGTGTTGACTTTAAGGCAACAAATGTTGACGTGTTTTATATTGCCCAAACTCCATAGTATGTACAAGACATCCACTTTATAGCATAGCTTCTCATTGGAAATATTGCTGCACTGCAAAACGGTGTTGTCTTTGCAGCTGGTAATTGTGGGTTGAATCCTTGCTGTGAAATTCAGGTGTAGGAAGGAGGTGCAAGTGTTCTAGACACAAATATATTTTGAAATATAGTCCCAAACTTAAAAAAACAACATAATCAATGGCGAATACCAATCAATGGTAAACTATATCTGCTTCCTATTTTGCTGTCCGAGGCAGTAAACCAGCAACCAGGTATAAATAATAATCTCTAATATGGACTAGTTGTCTTAGTTATTTGGGATCTTGAACTCTGAATCTTTTTACAAATGAGCACCAAAATCAGTGATTGACTTGACAATAGGAAATGACTGACCTGGAAGAGAGAAGTAGATTTTTTGTAAATGGATATATCTTAATAGGAAGCAAAGAGAGAACTTTATGCTACAATTTCTGAGTGCACACATTTCCTACTTGATGCTTTCAGTGCCTCTGATAATTTGGATGGTGGTGGTGTAACACAATTTTGCTGTGATGTCCTGGCATTAGCAATGAATGAGGCATGTACAAAATTTGTTTTAAGCATGGCACAATCTTAATTCGCTTTGTTGTACTGCAGTTATTCTCTGTATCCTCTCTATGCCATTAAATTGCGGGGGAGGCATCCTTAAGAACAGAGAATTCTTGTATAGGTTCAGTTCTTTCTTGTTGAAATCCATTCATCTACTTGCACTCCCCTTCCTGCTACTAATTGTCTTTGATACAATTTCTTAATTAGTTTTTTCTGTGATAATTATTGAATTATTATATGACAATATACGTTTTGATTTCCTTGTTTGCTCCATTTTGCACTTTACTGCTGTAAGCCAACAATGCTGTTGCTCTGCCAGACGTTTTTGCCATCTGCCCCTTACCACTCTGAACCACAGGAAAATAGAAAAATACATGTCATCATCTTCAGCTGTGCTGATGTTGCCTCTGTTGACAAAGTCCTAACCTCAGCATTTAAGAAACCTTTTCAGAGGTCACCTTGAAGGGGATATTGAAGTGCAAACTGAGCTGAATGCTAAAAATTGATAAATTATGTAAATGAAGCAAAATTGAAAAGATTCAGAGGATAATTTGAAGATATTTAAAACAACTAAAAAGTCTTTCTCTAGAGAATAATGGAAGTGGAAAATCACAAAGCATGTAAGAGAAAAAGACTTTGATTCTAAATCAGATGTATGTTAGATTTATCGCACAAGACATTTAGTTATTCTTATGAAAATTCAGGACCAAAGAAGTTCAAATAAGATTTGAATCAATCAAAATTAGAGAACATATATTTAAAAGCTATGAAGAGAATCAACATTACTCTCTATACAACACATGCACAAGAAAACATCCTGCAGATTTCTTTCAGGTCCACCCTTTTTTTCAGTGAATAGCGAATGCATTGTAGTTGGCAGAAAAGTAGCTGAATGCATTCAAACCAAGAGAAGCAGTGTGGGTTTTTTCAAAGTCAGGTAGCTTGAGGAAAAGAAAATTAATTTTGGGACTATGAAGAAAGCAGGAGGGGAATGTGTTACATACCTTGAAGTGTGTTGAGATTGGGCTAGTATTGAAGTAATGTCAGTGGAATGCCCTTGCTGCTACTGCCACCACTGGTGGCCATTCAGTGGCCACGTGTGGCTTCCCATAGCTGGTTTTCTCAATGGAAACGTGGTTCATGTTGACTTTGACACTGATTCATGTACAAATGGCAGGGGCAACTCTTTCATAATGCCTGTTTTTAATACAGGAGAGCAATGAGCAATGGGGGTCTCTCTTTCAACTCTATTCATTCTAAGTGTCAGTTTTCATGTAAGAGAGTCACTGAGAGGCAATTAGGTGAGTAAGACTAGGGCACTGGGATGGCTGGATATCACAGTTTTGCCATATCTATTTTAAGCCTTTTAGGGGTTTGATTGCATGACACCGTATCAGGTGTCAGCACATAATGAATACATAAGTTACCGCTTTATGTATGATAAAATCCTGTCCCCAGTGAAGGCTGTGTGTTGTCTTCCATGGAGCCAAGCTATTATCCTTAATTTCAGGATATTTGAAATCTCCTTCCCACTTACCTACATGATGATTCAAATAATGTTTGCTGGAGTGTATGAGGTGGTGTATTCCAGTACTATAGGAGATTCCACTGCATGGCAAGTAAATCCATCCTTCAGAAATCCATTCTGACTACTCCCAATGATTTTGTCCTCTATGTGTTTGGAAATGGTTTCCAGGATTAGTTGCTCCATCACCTTTCCAGGGATTGAGGTGAGAATGACAGGCCTGTAGTTCCTGGATCTTCCTTATTGCCCATGTTGAAGACAGGAGTGGTATTTGTTCTTTTCCAGTGTTTGAGATCTTCTCACCATACTCTGGTGGGACAGAGGGTTCCTCTCTTGGCTTGTATGGTATTGCCATTTTTCGTCCACTACTTCCAACCACTGTGCTAGCAGAAAACCAGACCAAGTGCTGACTCTATATATTCCAGAGCAGACAAAATGTGTATTTATACTCTCATTTCAACTTTTTTTTCTCCTTCTGGGTACTAATTTTGGGTATCTGCTGCAGCTAGTCACCAGTTTTCACAAAAATTATGGAAATGGAGTGTATCTGAATGGTCTACCAACCATTTGACTTCATTTTTTTGCTTTATAATTATTTAAAAACATACATTGGCAAAAACTTTCCAATGACAAAATGCTCCCACTGGTGCAAGCCACAGGTTTGCAGTGATTTAACAAGAGGAGAATATTTGAGTTAAAGGCAAATATACGAGTTAAAGCTTTCTGCCAGTGATAATTACTGGAATGAGTGCTTTTTGAAGTAGCCTTTCACTGTCATTTATTTGAAATTACTTTTTTTTGAAGACTACTCTGAATTCCTGGAATGTGTTTGATATCAAACTGCTAAGGGGGCAGCAGGGAGAGACTTCATTACACATTGAGCTGGACTTCTTGAAGACTTAATGTTCCTTTTCCACATGCTCATTTATTAGACTTTGTGACTGGGTATGGCTGGGGTTTTGTATTCATCTCATAGGATCAGCTAATGCTATGTAAGGTAAAATGGAGAATGTAGGGTTTTCTTCCACATCTTTGGTGAGGCCATGCAGAGTCCATAGGAGTCAGATTCTGGTTTCCTTGGCCTTCTCACTCCGGATCCAGGGGTACCTGCTAGCATGCTCCTTATACACCATGGAACTGTCAAAATTACTGTATAGCTCTTTGAGGAGATCCAACTCTGAGATGAAAAACTACTCTCCTACTTAATCTAGGAATACAAAGGCACTTTCCTAATTTAAAGTCCATTCCAGATACGTTTTGAGCAATGTTCCACTTGAGTAGCTGGCCATTTGGAATGGACATGTGTGCTGTGTGCCTGGAAGAGCTATAGTCTTCCCTGTGAGGCTGGGGTGACGCTGTAGAGAGGTTTGTGGCACATCCTGGTGTGAATTTTCCTGTTTGTGGTCCCTGCTATGTCCTGTTTAGAAAAAAACTGCTAAACAGGTTTAGAGATGGACAAATGAACCCTTTCCACCTTTCCACATGTCTTTATGAAACATTTTTGTTGCAAATGAGCAACATGATATTTTAAATCACTGTTTCACTGACTGTGTTTATTTCTAGTCTCAGTAGGATGCCATGCAGAGTTACAGCCTGTAAGAGTCACTCAGTAAGTCCTTATTTATTCCACAGCTTTTATACTTAGAGGTTGTACATCTCATTAATCTCCTCTCCCCCTTTTTTAATAGCATATTAAATTCGAGGATTCCAATATCATTCTTTCTCACAATCCATGTGAACCTTTCTAGCGGTTAGTTTATTAGAGAAGGGTTAAGGAGTCTGTTCTATAGAGATTTCTGTGAAAATTGGCACGTTTGGGGACAAAACCAAAGCTGATGAGGGTGTAAAATGCGCTACTGGAAGCATGTTTCCTCAGTCACAGAATTATTCTCTTTCTCCTCAAAGACTCTTTGCCTCATTCAGCTTAACATCATGACTCCACAATTTAAATAGTGTGAATTAAGAGGATCAAGTTTCTGGTCTCTGAAAGCTTGTAATACCCTGATTACTCTAACCTTCCAAAAGAAGAGGACATTGAGATGTCCCCGTATCAATTCTGGCTTGCCAATCACTTCACCTTCTATCCTTGGAATAATTATCCAGTGGGAATTTTAGGTTGCACGCAGACAACTTGTGTTCTGATTGAACAGAGTTAAATGAAGTTGGGAAGAATTTGACACTTGTTACAGACGTTGTTCTAATGCAAGTTCTAAGTTCTCTTTTAAGTGGTGGTGGTGGAATTTGTTAATGAAAAAAATTAATGCTAAAGGAAAATGAGATTTAACAGACAGTTAACTACATCCTGCATAATAAAAATGAGGTTTTAAGAGAGGGATTTGGAAGTCTCTCCCTTGTTGACCCACTTTGAGATAATTTAGAGAGGCTTGAATTTTGACACTTGATGAGAATTAGATCTGCCAGGACCTGAACTGGGGTGCCCTGAATCCCCTTTCATGTCTGCGAGTCATCTCCGAGATAAAGTGACACTGTACAGTGGTGACACGTGCTTCAGTGCCTACCACAGCAACTCCATTTACAAAGGAAGAATTCCTTGGGTAAGAATGAATCTTAACATTCCCTTTCTTGTGTCCTGTAACCACAGTGCTGAGCCTTTCTTACTGTCTTTGGAATATGGTGGTGCATGAATGGTAAAGATGCACTTGTATTAATAAGCATATAGGTTTGGATCACTTCCTTTTGGTTTATCAGGAACTAGCAGCTCACCTGGTCCTCCATTTCAGGCTGAAATAGAAGAATAAATTAAGTCTTTTGTCTGAGTAGATTTTTATGAAAGTGAGTGGGGAATAAAAGATGAATTGCATTTCATAAAGTAGAAAATTAAATTGTTCTTCCACCCTCTATCTCAAAAATCCAGAAGAAGTCAGGAAATATTCCTTGCTTTCTGAATGTACCAAGATCCCTCCCCATGTTTGGGCTGTCTCAGAATGTTCAGGAAAGGCTTTAGGATTAGAGAATTGTGGCTGGGTGTGTCTTTTCCCACATATAAAGCTATTTCTTGTAAGAAGTATGTATGGCACCTGAAAGTGAATTGGTTGATTTGCAACAACAGAAAAAACACCTAGACTGATCCTGCAGTGTTCTGCTGCTTCACCTCACCAACAGGGTCTTCCCTTATGGCTCTTATCAGGAATGAGTTCCTGTTTCAAATCGGTAGTCAGCAACTCTGGGCAGCAGGATTAGGTAGGGGGAAAGCAAAGGTTTCAGGCTGCCGCTTTTTTCTGGGGAAGCACAGGCTGCTTCACCTTCCTGCATCATGCGTGGATTGAAGATTGGTGTTGCAGAAGAAGGAATGGAGTGAGGGACTATACTCTTTGCCAGAGATTAATATGAAACTGATTGGTCCCCAAGCTGTGAGTAATGTTTATTAGTAAACATTTTGCCAATTGTGGCAGAAATGGCTGTTCAGGATTCTCTTGGCAGCATTTGTTCTCTGCTGTCCCTCTATTGTAAGGAATGCAGTCTGACAGCACAAGTAATTTAATGCAATTAAAAGCTAGCCCCAGTGAAAGGAGTGATGAGGAAGATTCTTTTCTTATTCCTCATTAGTCCTGAGCAGGCTTGCTCATGAATCCTATAACCTTGGCAGCAAGAGAACCTCCTTTTGCTTTGCTGTCTGCAAGGAAATGAATTACACAAGCATAGAAATTCATGAACGCTGAATACTGCAATTAATTTTGTTAAAGCCTCTTTATGTATTTAGTTTCGGAAGAGGAAGGAAGGAGAAGCTTATCACTAGCTATGAGTCTGAAGCCACAAATCTTGCACAGCTTTCAGTTTAAGATAAAAACGAATCTATAAGGAATCCAAAAATCCTTTGTTTATTTTATATATTGTAAGAATGAGAAATGATGAAGGCAGTAATATAAAGTAGTGTTAACATCACAATCCCCGCATTGAATTCATTAACATGGAGAAAACACATTAACAGCTTTTTTTATTGCTAGTCTGAAAACTTTATAATGGCATTTATTGCAACGGAACTGAAATGTGAATGGCAGAACTTTATAAATCTCAGCTTGTATGTGGTGACTTAAACAGTGTCTGAAAATGTTAGTGGGGTTTTTGGTTTGGATTTTTTTTTTCCTATTTTTTTTAAGAAAAAGTCTGGACTTTGAACTTTGCCAGTTTTTCCCATTTAATCTTGCTTTTGCATGTATTAAGGAGGTAATCATATTACAAAGAAGCTGCATGTAAAGCTGGATGTATCAGATGTGGAAATTTTCTCTCCTTATGGCCAATACAGGTGCAAGCAAATGTTTCATCAGCACACCCATTAAGTTCCCAGTGGTAAATTTAGCCACAAGCATTCAAGAAATGCTTACTTTGCATTTAATTTAGATCTTAAAAAAAAGACATAGCAGCTTGCTTTAAAATGCATTACATTCAGTTTATTTAATACTCTTATTCTCATGTATTCTTATTCATTATGTATATATAAAAAATAAATGAAAAAGTTACAGCAATACCCACACAACGCAAAGTGATGAGGGTAGTTGTCCTAAAATAGATACAGTCTGGCTTAGCCACCAGCCAGTTGTTTCATGAACTCTGTTTGAGAGAACTTAGAAATAACCTCACTGAAGTCAGAGCTTCTCCCAGACAGAGCAATCCCTTTATCTTCTCTCTTTAAGTTGCACCAGATTTTCCTCTTTTTTCATGCTGTTGCATAGTGCTAGCACTGTAGGGAGTTGTGGTTCTTTTTTATCCTTTTTCTCATTCTTTCTCGTGGGCAGTGTCAATCAACTTGCAAATTACAGCATGCTCACAGCTGATTGCAGTGGAGGTTTCTTTACCAAGTACTTACAGGCTTTATAGTGTTAACTCTTGCTATGGCACAGCCTCACTCTGCCTTTAGGTAAGAAGATGCGGGACTTCTACTTGTGCATCACCCACCTTTCCGTGACAGCAGTGTTTTGCACTGCATGGGGAGTTGCGTTTTGTTAGGGAGTTGCACTAAAAACATTTAATATGTGAAATGTATTTTTTACCACATTTGTTCAAAATGGCTGGCCAGAAATCATAATTGCTGGGCAAGGAACGTGATGGTATGATAAATAAAGTACAGTAAGTAAAACTGTTATCTGGAACATGCCAATTGCTGAGGTGAGCAGCTCGAGAGAGGATGCCTTCAACACCTGAGCGGGGGGAAGCTCAGCGTCCAGGAGCCTCAACTCAGAGAGGCAACAGCCACCGAGGGAGCCTTAAGTCCTCACCAGGCCGTGCCCAGGAGCCGGCAGCTCAGCTGACGCGAGCAGGGACTCACAGCGGCGGAGCCAGGAGGGGCGGCACCAGCCCTGGCGGGTTGAAAACCTGCTCCAAGGAGCGCGGCGAACAAGGGGGGTTGAGGCAGTTCGCGCGGGCAGGCGGGCCCGGTGGTGAGCACTTGCTGTATGAGCAGGGCCCGGCCTGGGAGCTCTGCTCTGGCTGCCCCGGCGGTGGCCAGCGTAGGCACCCAGACAGAGCCGATGAGGGGGAGGCTGCAGCGGAGAGCTCGGGGTGTAGAGAGTGCCTGCACTGCTCTTGTGAGGGGAGGGTGCACAATGGGCAGGGCTGCACTCGGTGCTCCCTGGTGGGGTCCTCCTGCAGCAGGGGCTGAGCTGCGGGACGCTGTTAATAGGCTGCAAGATGTCAGGGAAGCTGAGAGGAAGCAGGGCTACTTGCTCCAGGCCCGAACTGTGCAGGAGCCTCAAGCGTCCACTGTACCTCATGGAGGAAAGAAGGAGGCCGTTAATCCGGGAAGCTGGGAAATAGTAACAAAAAAAAAAAAAACCACAACAAAAAAAGTAAGAAGAGGACAATTAAAAGCAAGGGATTTCCTCATAAATCTGTTATCCCCACCCAGAACCACTTTGCTGTTCTGCAGGGGGCTAATGAGGAAACACACTTGCACCATGAACAACCGGCTGATGCACTGGTAAAGAAGATCACTACTGGTGCTGCCAGGAAAAAGCGGCGGGGCATAGTGGTAGGGGACTCTACTTTGAGAGGAACAGAGGTATCCATCTGTCGGCCTGACCCAGTCTCAAGGGAGGTGTGTTGTGTACCAGGGGCATGGATCAGGGATGTTGCAGAAAGGCTGCCTGGTCTGGTAAGTCCCACTGACTATTACCCACTTCTAGTGATCCATGTGGGTGCTAGCGATTTAGATAGCAATAGCCCGGAGAACATAACGAAGGACTACAGAGCCCTGGGAGAGGTAGTTAGGGGCTCTGGAGCTCAGATAGTCTTTTCATCAGTTCTCCAGGATACAGGGTGAGGACCCTAAAAAGGCTAGGAGGATTGGCCAGGTTAATAAAACGTTAGAACAGTGGTGCTATAGTCAGGAGTTTGGGTATTTAGAACATGGGACTCAGTTTGGGAGGCCAGGTCTACTGGGGGCTGGTGGAGCTGGTCTGACAAGGGGATGAGCAGTTTTGGTAGGAGGCTTGCCAGGCTGGTCAAGGCAGCTTTAAAATAGATGTGTTGGGGGAGGGGGGCATCATTCTATCCCAACACACCCAGTCAGTTGCCAGCACCTATAATATATGCTTGGAGGAATGTAGAGATATTCCAGCCGCTCCAGCTAATGAGCGGCTTCATTTGGAGCTCAGCTCAGATGCCTCTATACAAACACCCGTAGCATGGGGAACAAACAAGAGAAATTAGAGATACCTGCACGTCTACGGGGGTATGATATAATAGGCATCCCAGAAACATGGTGGGATGGCTCCTATGACTGGAGTGTTGGAATGGAAGGTTACAGGTTCTTTAGAAAAGACAGACCCGGCAGATGGGGAGGGAGAGTTGCTATTTATGTTAGGGATAGGCTGGAGAGTATGGAACTCTGTCTGGGGACAGGTGAGCAGTCAGCAGAGAGTTTGTAGGTAAGGGTTAAAGGGAGAACAGCGATGGGAGACATTATTGTGGGGATCTGTTACAGACTGCCTGATCAAGAGGACTCTGTGGATGAAGCACTCTATAGACAGATAGGAACAGCCTCATGCTTGCAGGCCCTTGTTCTCATGGGGGACTTCAACCACCCTGATACCTGTTGGAGGGACAGTATGGCCCGGCACAAACAATCTAGGAGATTACTTGATTGTGTGGAAGACAACTTCCTTCTGCAAGTAATAGAGGAGCCGACAAGGAGAGGTGCCATGCTTGACCTCGTGCT
>JANHGB010011491.1:28427-39632 GCA_026283785.1 Coracopsis vasa | reverse complement strand
GGAGCCAAGCAGTGATGCTGCAGTGCAGACGTGCGGATGCGAGCGCTGGCTGGAGCATCAGATTGTGTTAATGCAACAGCTGAATTTCACCAGATGGGGCGAGGAGGAAGGGACAGATGGAAGAATCAGATTTCGTGGTGAAATGGGATGACGGGAAGGGAAAAGTGATATGTTGGCCTAAGCCTCATGCACCTCGTTGGGGTGCTCCGTGCAGAGACATGCAAGTAGGGAAATGAGGAAAATTGAGAAAGAAATGCTGGAGGTTTTAAAGAGCTAATGCCCAAGTTGTGTCATGCTTAGGAGTTACAGAACAGCAGTGCAACTGCAGAGTGTTTTAGTCAAATTGCAGGGGGGTGCTTTATGTGTTTGGATTGTTTGAACACTGGATGCGTTCGTGCTGTGTTCCAGCTAATTCGTGCCCCTGTTTGCTGGAGAGGTGTCAGGCTCGCAGCTGCACAGCACACACGTGATGGAGCTCTGAACATTCAAGGTTCTGTAGGAACCAGTGTTGCTGTCAGAAGTGCACTGATGTGCTCGTGCAAGAGAGGCCAAAGTCAAAGATCTATTTCTGATTTAAAGGCCTGAGGTCCTTGTACCCCACTAGCATCCTGCCTCTCATCTGTGCCCTCACCACTGTGGCAACAGGTCCTGCAAAGGGAGAGTGGTCCTACTGCTTCTGTCCATGACTGGGGCATCAAACGGGAGTTTATAAGCAAAGGTGACTTTCCAGAAAGCAGCAGCACAGTGCAAACTGCACTTTCCTGAAAAGACATAAGGATTGGAATGGACATTCATTCCATAACTTCATATCTGAGCTTCATATCTGCCAGCCAATGTCCCTAGTTTCTGTTGAGATAGCAGTTGTAAGGGCTAATTATGATGGTGGTGGTACGTATGATTAGGGAAGGGACTTAAGCCACTAGGCTCTTTCAGGCAGACTCCTAACTGCTCATTAAATGGTGATGACTTCTGATTGAATTTGAACTGGTCGAAGCTGACACCAGTAACCTGAGGTAGAAAGGAAAATGTTTCATATCTCATTATTAATTATGATACACATTACAATTCCTAGCAAGTCTAAGTTTGGTTTTAGCTTGCCAGAAATGAAACGCCTTCAGGCACAGATTATGATCGTCAGAAATCGCCTCGGTGATAATCATCTGATGCTTTTGTTGTCTTTATTTGTATGCAATCAACAGAATCTTGCTTGTGCTCAACACTTCCTTGTGCAGAGGCAGAAGAAAAGTGGCTCACCAGAGCTGGAGTACTGTAAGAGGTTAACGTATTCGACATCATCAAGCACAGCTTTTCATTCACTTTCAAATGAAGCTGTGTGGGTGGCTGCACAATGTGGGAAACGCTTTTCATTGAAGAATCTGGATATTTTGTAAGGAAGTGAATAGTTGCAAATAATCTTTTCTGTAACACTGAAATAAAGAACAAATGAGCTATTCTCAGGAAATACTGAAGCGTTATTGTCTTCCATCATTGAACAGAGCTATACAGAAAAAAATATTCCAAACTTGACAGATTCATATCCTAATCTTTTGCTCCTTCATCAGGAGGCTGTGTAGTTTGTATGGCTGGTATCATACGAGCCAGAAGCAGAAGGAGTTAAAGGAATATGTTTGCTTCAGCACTGCATGAAAATAAACATTTTGGGCAATACAGCTCAATTTCTTAAATTATAACTGTCAGACAGAACTACAGTAGTCAACATGTGGCCATGGACTGGAAAAGTCCTCCAAAACACACAGCAGCTCGTGTGTGCTGTGGTAGAGCTGCTGCAAGGCACCCTCCTGCCCAAGGCTGTAATGGCTCTTCCTCACTGTGTGTCCAGGACAGCGTTGTGAGTTTATATGAAGACATTGTATACCTGTTGTTTGAAGAGATAGTTTTATTTTAGGAGGTAAAAAAAAGCAGTATAGAAGATGCCATATTAGAATGGTTGAATGAAACAAGAAGTGTGTTGAGTTTATTTTAATGGTCCCTCATTTTCCGACCATCACCTGCTGGAGATGCGGGTGAGATCTGTGTGAAAAACAAAACTAAAATAATTCAATGTCATTACCACAGGAATTCCTGTGCCACCTCCTCGTTAAAGTTTTGGGCCACAGGACAGAGCACAGACAAACCAAGAACTTTCTGTAGAGAGAGAAAGACAGAAGCAAGTTCTTGCCCGTCTAGAGCAAGAGGCTCCTGTCAGTAAGTGTGTTTGGAGCTACCAAGAGCTGTGTCTTGGCCCTATGGTGTGAACTGCAGCTCTGTGAAATGTGGCTGCTCAGGATAGAGCATCCCGATCAAATCCCAGATTCCCTTTGGAAGAGTGACAGGAATCATACAATGTGAGAATTAAATTGGCTTTCATTATTTTTCCGAGATGAAGGAGTTTTTCCTGACTTACCTATTAAACATATTACTGTCTGCAGGGTTTCAAGGACAGGGCCAGGCTTCACGAGTCCCCAAATCATGATCCACAGCCCTGGTTTCTTGTATTTCCATTGTGGTATTTAGCAGTGGTACAGCTCCGTGTGCATCTCTATTCCCATATAGATAAAACTTGCACTTAAGTACGAAGGATCTCTGAGGCAAGCCTGAGTAGGTCAGCATTAGCCTTAACTAAACGTGATTAACTTTATCCATCTCCTGGTGTATTTCTTTGCAATCCACTCCGGTGCTTGATTTAATTTTCCTTTTATGTAAACTTAAAGATTTAGCTTCATTAGAATGATTGCAGGGATTCTCTGCATATGGCCTGCTGCTTTCTTTATCCCTCCCGGGTTTTCCTACCAAACACGTCAATCTGGTGAAGCGGGGGGGGGGAATTTCAGAAGTCGCTGACAGTGGGGCATGAAGGAGCTCTCATGAAGAAGTTGCCCTGAGAGGAAATCTAGTAGGAATCCTGCTTGGAAAAGTGAGCAGCAGGTTAGATCACATAAGGGGAGGAGAGAGGCTGGCCCCAGGACTCCGACCTTGATGCTGGGGCTGCTCCTGAGTCACTCAGGTCAGCAGATGCTCTGCTGGGATCCAGACTAGGTGAGGTTTGTGCCTCTTTCCCTGAGCAAAATGTATTTTGGGTGATCAATAGATCTTTTCTTTTGTTGGTTTGGGGTTTTTTTAGAATTAAAAATTGGCTGTAAAATTATTTTGGAGAGATTTTCTAAAAACCTATGTGTACACTTGCACAAAATTACCCACCTTGCATGTCCGCAGAAGCGTATCTTGTGCTACATGAGCCTTCATTTGGTTTTACCTTTTATAGCACGTTCAGAAACCAGCTGCAATTGCTTTCAGGTCTTAGGAGGTTAATATTGTATAGGCCATTTCAGCCACCATTTTAAACTCATTTTCTTATCAAAATAAAAGGACTTCTGGCTTTTTCCACAATATTAGATCTATCATATCAGAGTACTTTACTGGATATTTTATTGACCGTCTGCTTGCCCTATGCTAACCTGCCTGACATCCAAAGTTTCTCTCTCTCTGGAGATGTGATGTCAGTTCTCATTAAGCAGCTGAGCGTGAATTTTTCCTTCATATTTCCTGTGAACAAACTCCATCCCAGCAGGCAGACACCGGGCCCTGGTGCATCACGGGGACATCCAGATCTGGAGCCAGGCGTCAGCAATGGGTGGATTTAAGGTGGTCTAGGCGCGGGTGTACTCTGCAGCACAAGTATTTTCCCTTTGGGGCTAGCATCAGCATTTTGTCTTAATTTTGCTTTGCACAAATGTAAAGGTATTGAAGAGGAAAATTTCTTCCCTGGCTCCTCATAGAAGGAAAGCTTGAAGCAAAAGCTAAGAGGAGAGTACATCATCAGCTTAAATTAGGCAATCTATCCAAGAACACGGATTTGATTTACCAAGCAGTTGCAGTTACAAGTACATTTTGTCTCAGTTGATTTTCCAAACTTTGGTATCTGTTATTAATACTTCATTTTACTGTCTGTGTAGCTTCCTTTTTAAAATTTAAAGTCTATATTCTCTTTATTTCTCAAAAAAAAACCCCAAAACAGAAAATCATGTTCTGCCACGTGTTACATGGCCATATAAACACTTTGCTTGCAGAGTCTGCTCTTCTTGGCTGTTGGTTTTCAGCTCTGCACTGGGCCTGACTCCCTCTTAATATCATGCCCATGGTTTTTTGCTGTGCTATGTGACATTTACTAATTAATTTTAATATGAAGTAGGTATAAATCTTTCATCATTCTGTAGCTGACATGGTTGAAATAGTGAACACTTTCATTATGTGCACTCCTTTGTATGTAATGATTGTTTGGCAGACTAATTATGGTGTCTCTTAGCAAGCATCCAGGGAAGGGGAAAAGATCATTTTATTCACATCCATGAAATACTTCGGGCCACCTTTCATGGTGTCTTACTTTTAAATGCTGCCTTTTTAAACAGACCTTCAGAATAATTAGAAAATGTGTGTTCCTTCAAGAAATCCAAATTTACACCAAGAGCCTACCATAAGGCAGCTCTTGACCAGTATCTTTACCTGAGTTCTGCTATACTTAAAAAGCTCTTGGAAATAAACCCAATTTGGAAGGATGGACTACAGCTTTGTGTTTTGAAGTGTATGTTCGTTGCTGTGGAGTTGAAGAGCTGAACAGGGTTGGTTCAAGTGATATTGCTGTGAGTCCACCGTACGACAGATCTGCATTCACAGCAATGTTACTCAAAATGCAGTAAGAAAGGGAGGAAACTGAATTTACTTACTGTGGTTATGGAGGTCTGCAGGGAAGTGGATCTGTGGGGTGCAGTCCTTGGGCTTTGGGTCTTTAATGGCTTTCTTTTTTTCAAACCTGGTGTCAGATGTTGTAAGTTAATTTATTTTCCTATTAGTTTTTGCTAATGACACTAAAACCTTTTTAAAAGCTTTCCTAATTAATGATCTTCTTGCTCACAAACAAAAGCTATATTGTCTTTGAGAAGTGCCTGAATATTTTAAGGCAAGGGGCTGTTGGTAGGTTTTATTGCCTCATGAATGTAGGGTCAGCAAACCCATTATTTGCCAGAGTTAATTTGTGCTGGGTTATTGACTGACTGGGTTGTTCGGGATATCTGACTCTTGTAAAAGTTACACTCATCTCAAATTGTAATTTTAGTCTTTGTGCTCCAGTTGCACAATGCCACAATATTTAGCTTATAAAAGAAGAGAAACAGTTGTACAAAGGCAGGTATTTAGCTTCAGGCTTGTGACACTAGGGGAAATAAGACAGTCTTTACTCTTTATATTCCTTCTTTCTAACACTGAATGTTTTAACTTTCCTTTTGATAAGGAGGGGGAAAAGACAGCTTTCTACAGTCATAAAGATGTGTAAAAATGTAGAAGATAGTTTGGATTTGCAGAAGTGCCTGATTAGGCTTTTCAGACGGCTCCGGCTGAGTTCAGTGCTTCTCTACCAAGGTGAAGTTAGGCCACTTGCAATGAGCTCAGCAGCACTGAAATAATGCGGCTAACACCAACTCCCGGTAGGAAAGTTGAAGAGCATAGTTTTGTGTATAACTCTTTGACCGCCATGGTGAAAACAGACCCGTTGGACTGTCCAAACTGGAAGCACACCAGATAGTAAAACTAGCAGTTGGGTTTAAAACTTTCATAGGAAGCCATCCCCTCTGTGCTTACAATTCTGGGATAAATTGCAGTGCTGTAGGATCATTGCTGCTTCTGTTTTTCCAAGTGTCCACTTGCATCACAAATCTGAGCCACATGTCTTTGCGGGGTAGAATGCTGGCTGCTCTAAAACATAGTCCTTAGCTATAAACCAGCCTTCAAATACGCAACGGCAAGCCAAGAAGTCTCTTGCTGTGTCATGCCTTCCAAACTTGAGTCGATAAGCAGGTCCTCAGCAGAATCCAAATCTGCACCAGGAAGTCACGACCTGTACTGGGGGACTTGGAAAATATCCAGTTGTTCTGCAGGGTGTACTGGGAAATGAGATGTTTCTGTGCAGCAGGTTCAAAGGAGTGGTGAGCATGATCATGTTGTCCCAGTATTTTCCTGGTCACATTTTTTTACTATGCCTGACTATATTACTGCTTAGAGTGAAAGTAATGCATTTCTAGAGATAACCTTTGCCTTGTTCTGGGTTAATAGAAGCAATTTAAAGTTATTCTAGAGTGTGCTGGATCTTCTGCAAATCCAGGGTACACTCGACAGAAGTTTGTAGCCAGCACAGTCACTTCATATTAGAAGATAGGCAGATATTCTGAATCCAGGGCTGCTGAGCAGATGACAGTCTAATTCTTTGCTTCATTTCCAGTGAGCTCTGTCCTTCGGTCCTCTGCAGTGGATGTTATTGCATAAGGAGGGAGAAGCATCTGATAGTGGTTTAAGACATTGGGTCTAGGAGTTTCACTGGCTGCCATAGCAGTTCTGAGGACAATATCTAAGAAACCAAAGCATCCATGATTATTTAGCTGAGATGCACTGTCATGACTGCTTTATAAATAATTACCCCATCTTTCCTAAATTATTTTTACTATTTTTTGTGGGTGTATAGCCTTTTAAACTGGAAATCCAAAAGCTGGCTCTGTTCATTTTCTCATGAAATTGTAGCCAGAGCAGTAAATTCATAGTTAAGCGCTTACTCATGGGCTACTGTATTATAAATAACTCTTCACCTTGGCCCTGTTTCTCCAGCAGTTATTCACTGTGAGTAGTACTTACTCATGAGCAGAGCAGCAGAGAAGTAAATGATTCTGCTATCATTACTCACAGTTTTAGTACCCTGGCACATCAGGAGGTCTGTTTTCAAAGGAGGCACTGCTCTCCTGGAGGAGAAGTAGCAAGTTTTCTTGCCTGGTAGGAGTATATCTGCAAAACCCACCCCAAGGAATGGCTACTGAATCAGTGCTCTCACAAATCAAGGCAGAGAAAAGTGAGGAGAAACTACAGGTGTGCAGTTGGGATATTTGGGAATGGGTATGCCTGAAAGTGTTGTTATGGTTTATCCTTCTCTCAGAAGTGCAAAGCTGGCAAGCAGATTATGATCACTGATGGGAGAGCCATGACTTCATCCCTCCTGCTTTCTCCTTGCTATTACACTGCTTTGCTTTCAAAGTGTGAATTAACTTAAAGGTTCAAAGCTTTGGGGAAAGATTCCAGAGCGAAGGTCATCTTTTCCGGGTGGTTTACTGGCTGTCCTGTGTTTGCCCACGTCTCCAGTGTTTACCAGCTGAGGGAGTTTATGAAATTTTGATGTAGGAATTAGGTTGTTGCTCATCTTGTACCTTCTTGCTCATATTATTGACAGTACCGCTGAACTGCTTGAGGCAGATAGGATCTCAGTGATCACTGTGCTATTTCAGCTCTCCACTGCTGACAACATCAGAAGTGTTTTAACAGGGTTTTAATGGGCAGCCTCTGTAGCTCCTTGGAGGGTTGCAAATAGCTGCTGTGAAAAACCTTTTCTGCCGCTCTGAGCTGACATGCCCTCCTTTCCTCATCCAGCTGCTGCCTGTTCAGACGGCTGCAGCACTGCTGACAAGTCCTCCTGATTTGGGCCGGGCACTGTGGGGACCATGCAAGTTCCTGCATCTTTTGGGTAAGCTGTGAAGAATAACAACATGGTTGTGAAACCACTGGGAAAAACAGCATGAGGAGATGGGAACCCAAACTGTGTTCAGAAATCCCCTCTTCTCTGTTAGCTCTTTCAAAGGGTAATGGTACAAGTTACACTCACGTACAATGCAATGTTCTGTTCCTCACAGCATTTCCAATGATATCCCAGAGCAAGAGTTAACAATTTTGAAGAAAACAACCTTTATTTTTTCGCAGAAAACAAGCAAAAAGGGATTAAAAAAAATCACTATTTCTCAAGACAAAGCTTTGATTTGATAGCAGCAGTTTCTAGCTGACTGGTTGCCTTGCTCTGCTTGTTACCAGAAATGAGGCTCTGCTCTGAGCACAGCTTTCTTTGGACTATGTAAAAGCTTTCTCCTCCCTGTTTTGCTTAATACAGCTATAATGTGCCCTTTATCACACTTCAACTTGAGTAATCCCAGTTTAGAAATAGTACATAATACCCATGGGAAAAAGCACTAGAAATGTACAGTATAGAGAACATACAGATGAAGCTCAAAAGATCCACTTGACATGTAAATGTAATTAAAAAATTACAGGTTTTCAATGAGGGCTTGTGTCTTCAATTTCCCAGTTTCCAGGAGTTCCTCACAAAAAGTGTTTCTTTTTTGCATTCTTGGTGAAAAACCCATGGAGGGATAGTAGCATCCCCCAGAAAAGCAGCTATTCTGTGTCACAGAAACAAAAAAGTACCCAAAATATGTAGACTTGAAATAAGGAAAAAAATACTCACTTTCCTGTTTGATTTTGATCCTCTTTAACAAAAGTTAAACTTTCCAGTAACCAGCATTGCATGAAAAAGCATGTCCTAACTGCGTGAATAAGCTTCCTTTTCATTGCATGTGCAACTTTAAGGTATTTCTGTAGAAGGCATGTGAGATTGGATGTAATAGCTAAACTGGTGAGTGGGCAAGCAGAGGAAGAGCCAACAGCCAGGGGAAGAGGCAGGCTATAAATAGGGCTCATTATATAAAGCATCGCTGTTCAAAGAGGATTCTGCCTTAAATAAGAGAATCCCAAAGTTTTCTTGAGACTCTTATGAATTGCTCCATCTACTGCATGTTTAAAGGATGGAATCCCCAGCAACGAACCCCCACCTTCCCTGGCAGGGTTTTCTGGCCAGGAGTGTGCCATACAGAGCAGCCTGACGTGGTGAGGGTTACTGCAGGAAACACAAATGTGCTAAATCCAGGGATTCTCCTCTGCCCTCGGTCCAGAATCCTGAGTCAAAAGCAAAACTTGAATTTCTTGGCTACTAAAAATCTAAAGATCTTTGAAACCTGCCAGGATTAAATGCTTTTCTGCACTCTATTCTTCTCTCTGCTCTTCTTTCAGCAAACCCAATCACCAGCTGAACTACTTAAATATCAGTGTATTATAAGAGCAACTTCTGCTTAATACCCATTTTTTCAGTTTTTAATGCAGTAAAGGTAGTGGCTTTTGTGGTGCTTTATTAAGACCAAAGCAACTGTTCAAAGGACCAAATCCTAAACTTAAGGGAGAGAGAAAAACCCCTTGTTCGTGGAATTTCGGCCCCTTGGTAAATGGAGGAGCTCTTCAGAGCAGAGCTCTGACTTTCACACTTCTTTCTGCCTTCAAGCTGGTGGGTTCTGCTGTGAGTTGCAGCACTGAAAACCACTGTGGTTTTTGTTTCTCTAACTTCATTAATAAAAACAATTCATCAGTAGCTGATGCCTTTCAGAGTGGTTTTTCCCTGAGTCAGCTTACTGGGGAAGAGGTTCATTATAAATTGTAATTAGCAAAAGAAAAACAATAGGCAAGAAAAAGAGCTTCTGATGTGGCGGACTTCTCTTAACATAATGTCTCAGCCTAGTTTAATTGCAGAAACGGGCAGCCAAAATGCTGCAATCTAGTTTATATACATTGTTCAGTGTATGAAATGGCATTAAAAGAGTTTCAAGGGCTCTATGAGCAAGAGCAGAACTTGCTTGGGGATTATCTGTTTTAAATTCCAGAAGTTACTATCAAAACAGAAGTTTCTAAGATGTGCTAACCTCATCTTTGGAATTACAGAATTAGCAGTATTTGTTTGACAGCACACTCTAAGTGGGAGAGCTTTATAATCAGCTCTATGTTCATGTGAGGTTTCCTATGCTGCATACATAATGTATCTATGCAGCTTGTACCACCCCTGGGTTAGACCCATACGTACCTGCTTGTTAGTGACCTGCAGCAGTCATCTTCTAGGGCTTGGTGTACCTGGTGTGTTGCCAGCTTCGGAGCCATTAACAAGAGCTGAATGTGCTTATCCCTCGGCGCTTCACCTTCCCTTCCCACCTTCCGTCTTGTGTGAGCTGTGACAAGTGACTTGTCATGCAGCCATGGTGCGCTTCCAGATGATGGTGGCACTGTGTGGTGTTCCTTTCTGTTGGGTTTGATCTTGGTTGAGGGAAGAGAAGGGAGCAAGTGCTGCTGTGGGCTTATTATTATGCATATTGTTTGTCACCTTTGTTGGTTCAGTTGATGCTTTGAAGTTAGTCTTGCATTAGTGTTGTGCCTCAGGCAAAATTGTTTACTGCTTCACTGTTCATGTTATTTCACTTGCTTTTATGTTCACTTCTATTTCATAGCTTTGCTCTGCCGATTTGGATATAATTGTATGAAACTTGGCTTTAGGTTTTATCCTGTAACTTTTTCTTACAGGATCCATCCTTTACCATGCAGAAAGAGTTGTGTGAATAAAAGGCATTGGGCTAACCTTGTTATTACCGAGCTTCCCATTAACAGAGAGGGAATATTTTTAATCTTGTTTCTGAAGATGCAGGCAAGGTCAAAACCAATTAGAAATCAGAGCCACATTCGTTCAAAAGGGTGAATCTGATGTAATTCTGCATCTTCATCTGGGTGCGTTATGTGATTTCAGTGAGTCTGTAGTGATCTGCCTAACGGAGCAGGTTTGCACTGTAGCAAGATCCATACAGGGAGATTTAAAGGATTACTGCATCACACTCTTACCCAGCTTTACCCTTCTTCTCTGAGGTGGAAAGGTGATGGGGGAGGCAGGGTGGAGGCCACCAGCACAGCTGGCACTGCTGTCTGAGGCTGAGCGGAAGATTTCAGCTTCCTATTGCTCTGTCAGAATGAGCAGGATGCAGGTGTAAAACACATGCATATTTACCCTGCGTGTCTGGATTCAGGCAAGGTACTGCATAGCCAGTAAAGGGCACTTCCTTGCTGTGCTGCTTCAGCACGTGAAGCAGATGTAAACTGCAAGGTGGTAATGAGAAAAACAACAGAAGAGGAAATCTCCCTGTGCTTCACTGTGAGGACTTGTGTGTTACCTGTGAGATACATGTGCTGCCCTGTAGCATCTCCTGTATCTGCCCAGCAGCATGGGGAGGCTGCAGGATATGGAGCTGTCCTGGGCACAGCACCCATCATCTGTAGTGCAGGGTGCCCAGGTGAATGCCACACCATGACAGAAGGCAGCTGAGATGCTGGTTCATGCTTTGTATTATCCATTTTTAGTTATGGCCTTACTCTGAAGTGATTAAAATATATAAACTATGACAAGGAATAATGGGTTAAAACTGAAACAGGGGAAGTTTAGATTGGATATAAGGAAGAAGTTCTTTACTGTAAGGGTGGTGAGGC